>CM062861.1:25138490-25416289 GCA_031772225.1 Eubasilissa splendida | reverse complement strand
ACATTGTTACCTGATGAAGATACCATAGGTATTGAAACATGTTGATTGATCAATAAATAGAGGTTTAAACAAAGTGTTTTGTCTAATTATTTATATAAAATGAGGCCACAAAGTAATTTTGCTAATATTGAAGAAGTACACTTTTATTGTTTTTTTTTTATAAACTTTCCATTTTCTTTTCTTTTAAATCAATTTTATCAATTTCTGTTGTATATATATACCATGCTATTATATCCATGCTGCACATATATATTTTTAATAATTGATTTTGTAATAAGGGTTTGTAATAATACAATATAAATAATAAAATAATATATTATTTCTTAGAAAATTTGTTTAAAACCTTTGAAGATGTAGATAAATGTTTGAACTGATTATCAAACGGTACCTTAGAGGATGTTCTGTAATCTAAAGACAACTGGTGAGTCTTTTTTACAAGAACGACGCGTCACGCGAATTTGTAAAACCTAAATCGATATAAAAACCAGGCTTATTATTTTGATTATATACAGGTGAAATTTTTGTCTTCTCATTACGCGCCTTTTGGCCCTTTGATGTAAATCGCGATATTACGCATGTAAAGGCAGATTGATAAGCGAGCGTGTATTAAATTACAGGCATTTAGTATTTTCCCATTTAATTTGTCTCGGTTTCCACTGATCCTTTTAATTTGACTCGGCGGCCCTTGTGAAGGGTCTAACGAGCCGTGGCTTCACTGCGGCGGAAACGGAAGTCCCAGCGCCATTTTGGGAAACAACATTGTCCTTCATACTCAGAGGAACAATGCGCAGCCAAACTAATCGTCGTTTCAATTATTTCAAATAAGCTCACCATTTCCTGACCCCAGAACAATGGCCCCCGGGGGCTCTCGGGGTGTTCGGACACGCCACTGAAACACCAGTTATATTGTTCATTTCATTTGCTTAGCAGGATATTAATTCATTGCTAGAGAAAGTGCTCGAAAACGGTATTTAAAAATTTCATATTGTGTTGGCAACAGTTCTCTCAACGACGAGAGGATCTCTGCGCGGAAAACCAAATGGCTAATCAGGATAAAACACCAATGCGCAAGCGCACATAATTTTTACATTACAATATCACATTTGAATATCTGTTATAAAATTTAGTACCTTAATTTATTCCACAAAAATATAATAATGATTTTTTAAAAATTATTTTTAGTATACATATAGTATGTATAATATACAAAAAAAAACAATGATATAAGAAAAATGATTGTTTAATATTTCTTTATCCAATATGTATATCGAAAATTGAACAATTAAAAATTGGTAATAAACAAGTGAAAATTGGTAATATTGACAACTGAAACGAAGAGAAGCAAGCAAGAGAGTGCGCAATTTGATTCTTGTCCTTGAGACGAATGCATTTCAGGAATTGATATGTACATACTGGAAACTCTGTCATATCTCGATCGCACATCATTGCAGTGCATGCGAGCATGATGCAAGGGCGTGCAATTGTCTCACTCACTCTCGACACTTTTTATGCGAATAATTAAAATGAATGGTAAGTCAACATTGGTGACTCAACATTCACAGTTGATGTTATTTTTAAATTTCTTTTTAAAAAAAAATTAAATAGTTAAAATATTGTTTGGTCTGATGATTTTTAGAGTGCTCACTAGCTTGTGATAACTGCGCGGGATTTTCAAAACGTAGGCATCTAAGAGAGAACATTGATTGGCAATCCACTATACCATTGCTTTTTTCGCAGTGGGTTATTTATTAAGAAGAGAAAGAAGTCAAAGTCCATAATATCAGAAAAGCAATATTTTGTATTTTATTACCTTTATTTATTATTTACTCGTACTTCTCGTTACTGCCGTATGGGAATACAGTGAACTATGATTGCTTTCAAATGAATAGATGTCTAATACAAATAAAACGAATCAAATAGAAAAATATATTTGGCACCGGGATTCGAACCTCGACCATTTCCTATTCGGGGAAACGCATCAATTAATTTCGCAATATCAAGAAAATTTGAATTTGACAATTTTTGAACTTATGCTATTCTGTAGTTCTTTATAATTTTGATACACATATAAAACCACTTTTTTAAGCATTTTTAACACTCGGAATAAAGAAGTAATATTTCATCCTCGAGTACATTATTTTAATTAAAAATTATTTGAAGACGTTTATTGCTGGAATGGAATAAAGAATTGTCTCTGTCTGCTTCGCAGGTATACTCAGTAGTGATATGTATATATTTATGTATTTAAGAAGACGTTCAAAGGAGTAAAGTGTGTTTCGCGAAAAAATATATCTCTTATTCCGTTGAATAATTGAATATAAGATCCGCCTAATGTAGTTCCATACGTTTAATGGATGTAGGTTGTACGTATTTGCTTATAAATGTTATGTAATTTGACTAATGACATCGTTAGGCGAAGGTTTTTCATTTTTTGTTCCACAATACTTGTGGTAACTGCGAACACATGTCGGGAGGGGCTGGGGGGTGTTTTATATAAATCCGCGCGGAGCCTTCGCGCCCTTGCCAAGTTGCGCCCTTTGATAGCTCAAAGGAGGGATGCTAACTTTCTGTGATCTAATTTATGTCCGCACATGTGACGGCGTCCAGCGCGTACGCTCTTCACGTCTGCAATCAATATTCTCCGTAATTTCAAGATCAGAAATTCATTTATATATTGACTATTTGGCGAGCGGTATAAGTGCGACATGTTGCCAAAATAATTTGCATATGTGCCCATTATTATGATAGTGGTCCAAGTCAAGAAATTGAAAAAAATGAGTTTATCAGTTATTTCGGGTCACATTGTTATAAATTAATATAATATGATGCAAACTGTAACAATTTTGAAAAAATTTAAGTGTTATATTCAGTATATTGTTGTGACTTTCAACAGTATGTCGCTAGTATTTATTTTTATAATACGGTATGTCATTTCAATTTTACAATTTTTTATTTTCTTATAAGCCACATGTAAAATGTATATGTCGATATAAATTATAAATCTAATAGACTAAATAAATTTGAAAACATTGTGTTGTGTAATATAAAAATATTATTTAATCAATTCAAACGCAAACCTTTAAATATCCCGAAACGAAAGAAACTTGACTTAGACCACTTTCATAATAATGGGCACATATATAGAGGTGGATTTACAGAACAGCGACCCGTCTCACTGAACATTTTGGGGGCCACGTGTCTTGAAATAAGGGCTCACCCTATCATAAGATAAAATGGACTACAAACAGCATCACAGATACTGTGATATAGAAAAAGAGTAGTACGGCGGATCAAATGCCAACCGCTGGCTTCCTGGCTAGCCACCACTGCCCCCCACCTATATCTTGATACATCTCACCTGCGACACAGCGGTAGAGCAATTTGAGACTAATAGTACTAGGCTTTGCAAAGAGGCGCGTTTGTTAAATTCTGATCAATAGTAAATTAACAATAGAACAATTGGTCAAACTGTGTTTACTTATAGGAATGTGTGGAGAAATTGAAGAATTGTGTGACAATTAAAATTATATATATAAAACATAATAATATATTAGAAGAACACATTCTTATTGTGAAGTTGTAATTATTCAGAACATAGGTCTGTGATATTTTAAATATGAATTAAGTATATTAATTAGAAAGATATACATATAAAATCAATTTTATCGAAAAATATTGTTGTTGCGCCACCGGAATTCGAACCTGGATCTCTTTCTTAACCGGGTAAGGTGCATTATCCAACTATGCTACAGCAACAATATTTTTAGCGACAAATTTTCGAACCTATATTTTACCTTTTTGAAATTAATACATTTAATCGTTCCATTATTTGAAATAGCCATCTACCTTTTGGCGTCTGCTATCAGATTATTCAAAGGTATTTGAGATTCTGTAAAAATAAGGTAGATGGCTCTTTCAAATAATGGAAAGATGAAATGTATTAATATCAAAAAGATAACATATATTGTTGCTGTAGCATAGTTGGATAATGCACCTTACCGGTTAGGAAAGAGATTAAGGTTCGTATCCCGGTGGCGCAACAATAATATTTTTCGATAAAATTGATTTTATATGTATATCTTTCTAATTAATATATTTAATTCATATTTTCATAATAATATAAATGCTTGCATTTAACTAACAAAATGTCCACCGTGTGCTGGACATCACCTCTGAGTATTTTCTTTTGATCCGGAACTCGGGAGCTCCCCGTATCTGGCCATATTTATTATATATAGTATTTGCCCCACAAAAGAAAAATTCACAAAATGGAATCATCTCAAATTCCACTTTTATTTTGCCTAGGAAATGATTGAACCAATTGATGACTAGATTTGACTTGCAGAAGATCTGAAACTTATAATTATATTCATATTAACAGTACCAAATAAAAAAATATAAAATAGCAAGAGGTGACATATATTCAAATGACGTCACATTCTGTGTTAAAATTCTTTCTTTAATTAACTGATTAGTTAAATATGAATTAAATATATTAATTATAAAGATATACATATAAAATCAATTTTATCGAAAAATATTGTTGTTGCGCTACCGGGATTCGAACTTGGATCTCTTCCCTAACCGGGGGAGGTGCTTTATCCAACTAAGCTACAGCGGCATTATTTTTAGCGACAATTTTTCGACCCTATATGTTACCTTTTTGAAATCAATACATTTAATCGTTCCATCATTTTGACAGAGCCATCTACCTTATTTTTACAGAATCTCAAAATACCTTTAAGTAAATCTGATAGTAGACGCCAGAATTATCAATTCATTTTTATTAAATTTTGGACACATTGATACAACTTTATTATTTTTTAGGAGAACACATTCTTATTGTGAAGTTGTAATTATTCAGAACATAGGTCTGCGATATTTTAAATATGAATTAAATATATTAATTATAAAGATATACATATAAAATCAATTTTATTGAAAAATTGTCGCTAAAAATAATGCCGCTGTAGCTTAGTTGGATAAAGCACCTCCCCCGGTTAGGGAAGAGATCCAGGTTCGAATCCCGGTAGCGCAACAACAATATTTTTCGATAAAATTGATTTTATATGTATATCTTCCTAATTAATATATTTAATTCATATTTAAAATATCACAGACCGTCTGTTCTGAATAATTACAACTTCACAATAAGAATGTGTTCTCCTAAAAAATAACTGATTAGTGTTTGTATTTAATGTTGACGACATCGCACTGCACAGCTTCGTAGCTAATCGATTTAGTTGGATGTGTTGTACGGCGCTCCGACCTATTTCGGAGTTGTCTGTCATGTTTAATTTCAGTAATGTATGGCGGTATGTTTCAGCTAATGAAACGCGGTTCCGCTCGCCAGCTGACTAAAATACATATTAATTTGATGAATAATTAATGAAAATCGCTAACGATTTGCCAACATCATGTTAGAGCGGCAACCTATAGATTTTTCGATATCGAACATAAATAAAAGTCTAGGTTTTTTACAGAAAAGTTTAAAGGGTAAATTAAAAAAGGAAATTGATGCATTATATATCAGTGTCAATTTTATTTGAAATATTTTTTTTAACGTTTTTTAATTTTTTTAAATAGAATTGTTTCTTAGAATAAATACCCAAAATTCCCATTATTACCGTAAATACTTAAAATTATATAGCTGCACCTTTGTCAATAGGTTTCATATGAATACAAGTTGTTGAATTCAAAATGGTTAGATTGATAATAAATATGAATTAAATATATTAATTATAAAGATATACATATAAAATCAATTTTATCTAAAAATATTGTTGTTGCGCCATCGGGATTCGAACCTGGATCACTTTCCTAACCGGGGAAGGTGCTTTATCCAACTATGCTACAGTGACATTATTTTTAGCGACAATTTTTCGACCCTATATGTTACCTTTTTTGATATTAATACATTTAATCGTTTCATCATTTGACAGAGCCATCTATTTTACAGAATCTCAAATACCTTTGAGTAAACTGATAGCAGACGCCAGAATTATAAATTAATTTTTATTAAATTTTGGACACATTGATACAACTTTATTATTTTATTTATATATTTAATTCATATTTAAAATATCACAGACTTATGTTCTGAATAATTACAACTTCACAATAAGAATGTGTTCTTTTAAAAATAAAAAAAAAGATTGACAATACCCTCAAGGGGGTAAGTTAAGGTGAAACGAAATTAAACGAGTAGATCTTAAAAAAGATTTGTTGTTATTTTCATATGTGAGAATCTCTTAAGTCAGAAATGCTTTTGAGGTTATTGTCACGTCATCTTAGCTGATCATAATGTTAGATACTATTGATACAGAAAACCCACATTATACGATCAATTAGACGTACTGAAAATAGTTATCGGGAGGGCAGCGGTTCGAAGATTAGATGATTAGCGGTTGAATGCTTAGCACTGAAAACGTCCTCACTTGCAGCAGCATTGAGATGTGCAGAATGAAGGTAGATCAGTACTGAGGAATGGCTCCATAGAGCTCGTATCCTCAGATCTCGCACCATTGCAAAGAAATAAAACGGACGTTGGCAATGCACTGTGTTGGTATAGCATAATCGGTTAATGCACATTCTCCGGATAGGAAGAGATCCAGGTTCGTATTCCGGTAGCAACTACAATATTTTTCGATAAAATTGATTTTATATGTATATCTTTCTAATCAATATCAAAAAAAACTTATTAATACATTTTCGTTATCTATTATTTTTGAAATAATACCATTATATTTGTTGAGCTGAATAAAATATAATATTTACAAACGAAAAAAAGCATTTAAAAAATCAGCTTCGCCTCGCTGTTACAGCTAGGCCCCGCGTTACTTTTGAAATGATTCCATTATATTTATAAAGCCTGAATAACATTCGAACAACCAAAACACACAATTCGCGCTGACTCGGCAGTTTAAAGTCGGAAGGCCGGCGTCGTTTGTTTACTCGGTGCCAGAGGCGGCAGCTCTTTGAAACTGTGCCGGGGTATGTAACAAAAAATATTGATTTAATATTTTCGTTACAGTGTGGGCTGACTCAGTCACACCAGATATATATATATATTTTTTAATAATTGACATTAAATGTCACAAAAATTAAATAAAATCTTAATTAAAGATTAGAGATCTAATATGTTACGCGGGGAATAACCGACCTAGTCCACACTAAATTACGAGTCGAAAATGTTTGAGGAACATGTGCCTAATCTCAACCACATTTTCGTTCTTCAGAATTTCGTTGTTTTTTTCTTTATACGTATTTAAAACAAAATTTGATCCACACATATTACACTTTAAACTGAATTTAGAAATAAAACCAATCATACATTCTTTCACGTATTCAATATTCGTTCCTGTGCACCCAAATATCGATTTGTGGGAGTAACTTTGATTAATTTGAGAAAAGAATTGGTGTATATCGACCACTCTTTTGCATATGCGTAACGTATTAACTCAATTTTGTAGCATGCGGAAAATGCATCTAATGGTCGCGGTCTTTCTTATAATGTCTGTATCGTCTTAATTATGGTAAATAACATTCAGTTTATTAGTTATTGAATCATTTTTGATATAAATGAATAATAAAAACCCACATTTTCGTAAAAAACGAGAAAATTAGAATTATTATTACAATTCGCGCCTTAATGAAAAATGGGTAATTAAAATTTTTAAACGACAATATTTTTCATAACGCGTCAGAATTTACACATACTCCTTGAAAATTTATGGACTAGATCTGTTACACCCCATATCTATGTACAATGTACATAAAAGGATTAGAATTTATTATAAGCTATTTATTGTAATGTAATGTTATTCCCTTCTCTGCACAAGTACGTGCTTTTTAGAGAAGTTGTAGAACCAAAAAAAAACTTATTATTGTATTATTTCATTGTAATTATAAGAGATTAATAAATTAATAAAAAAAAGAATATTCATAAGTATTGAGTTTTGTAAAATAATAAACAACTTAATTATTATTCCTTATATAAATTACTGCAGCAGGTTTTTATTTTTAGTCTACCACATAATAACTTAAATTAATCAATTAAAAGATAAAAATATATTCAGATATATTCTACAAATGATTTGAATACGCCATGTACCGTTTCGGCAGTACTACAATGGTGACGCATATTCAAAGATTTAAAGAGCGACTGCCGCGCTGCTATCCCACTAAGGAACGCCGCCTGGCGACAGATTACATGGACGTTGGCGTTGTACTTGATGTTTATTACGGAAATTTAATATAGCACCATCACTAATTGTTTCGTTTAATAAAACAAATTTATGTCACACATTAAAAATCTATCTATCGCAAAAATAATGACTCAACCGGGACATGAACCCGAATTTTTCTGTTACCATAATAATAATAATAACAATGTGTTTATTCCAGCGTGATCAGTTTTTTTTTTAATCCGATTCGCCATAAAGATAATAAATATTATGTTATACATTAAAGTTACGAAATAAATATAATGCTATGAAAAAGAAAAAAAAATTCTAGGAAAATATTAATAAATTTAAAAAATAAATAAAAAATTCTCACATATATATACACAAAATGTAAATATTACATATATAACTACTTCAGTCACGGCCAATGTTGTATATGTAGCTATTCTGTAGGCGTTGCTATTCTCTGGTCAGGGAACCAGCTTTCCATGAGAGCGCCGCTTGCACCAGAGAGGTGGTGCTGCAGATTGATGCAGAACATTGTAGATGCGCTGCAATAACGCGCCAATCCGAACAATATTCTGTATGAGTTGTTGTACTGAATTCGGAGACGGTTATACGTCACTTCCTTGCATTTATCATTACAGCATTATCCTATAGAATATCGCTAAAATTCATCTACACGTGTTTTTAATTGAGACATTTATTTCCTCCTGTCTGAAAAATATAACTTGTAATAAAATATGATTTTAATTTTGAATAATATTGTCAGTTCAGAGCGGAGCCGCCCCTGCTCGGATCGCGAGCCGTGGGAAGCGGCGCTCGTTCAGTTCTCCCCGTACACCCCCGGTTCCGCGAAGGCTCTGCGGGCGGAATAAATAAGGGATGGCGCGTCCTCTTCGAAAAGGAAAGCAATCCGTTTCTGCCTAGACAGTAAAACGTCCATATTGATGGCTTCCCGCCAGTGACAGGAAATGCCCACTCCCTGCTTTATGGCTCTCAGCTCGGCGACGGCTCGAATATTACTCCCTTCGGTGCGTTCCGTTGCGACAAGTCATATAACGCGCGGTGGCCGTTGTCCGGCCGTTCCAGGGAATGGAGTAAAAGTTCCAATTTGAAAACATTTCCAAATTGAATCGCTGTTTTTTCTGGAATTTTTATTTCGCTGTGAGTATAAAGAATAGGGTGGGAAATTTGGCCTACGAATAAACAATATTACATGTACCCTTTCAAAGACAGAAAACGTGAGATTGGCAATGTTTTCTTAACAAATTATTTATTTTATTTATTAACGCCCTCATTGGCTTTAACATTAATCCATTATATATTAATATACATATAAATTTAGTCTAAATACAGTAAAGATACATAGATAATAAAGAATAGTCAGAATGATATATGACGCAAGTGTTGATGTCATTAGAAATAGAGGAAATCCTCGGGAGACTTAACACGACCAGGTAAACCAGATACTGGAAGATGTTTCTGTTGGAAGACTCAACAATCGACGAACTTGTATGAGAAGATGTATGCATGTGAATTAGGCGAGAAATATATGTCGGGACAGAAGAGTGTGGCGCTCTATCATCTATGCCCACTCCCGCAGGGAAACGGTGTAATAGTAAGCAAGTAATAAAATAAAATACAGACCTTAAATTAAATTAAATACATAAGGACTTATATACCTTCAGCATTGTCTCAATAGATCATCAGAAACATTACACAAGCATCGACCATTGGAATATATCGACAAAACTAAAATCATTCCCAAACCTGTGAATCCTTTATATAGGTGCGTTACTATAATAATTCGTGTTTGAATTGTTTACATGAAACAGTGCCAGCGATCTATTACTTCAAACAGGAACATGGTACTAAATCAATTCAGTCACATGAAGGACGTCCACCAATTATTTTTTATAAAAATAATAAATCACTTATGAAATTAAACTTGAAATCTAAAGAGCACCGTGTGCCTTTGTACTTTACGTTTCATAGCCGAAATGCGACTACCGTGCGGCGCTTCAGAGTTTCACCGCCAGGCTTCCTTATTACAGGATATATGAAAAAATAAATAAAGCGATTTGTGTCGATTTGGTACTAGTGTAGCGTAATCATAAATTAATTATAAATGATTTCATAAATGTAAATACAAGTTTAAAAAATCAATATTTAAAAGAACCTCGCAGCCGTTCAAATTCAAACCTACGCTCCAAGAGGGAATTCTAGTGAGATGTCTTAATTCTCTGCCACGACTGCTGATGCTATTTGTGGATATTACTACCATATTTAAAATGAAATCGTTAATATACACACTCGTACAAACGAGTATAAATTGTACCAATTTATAAAATAGATTAACATAACTATTGACGCAAATCACACCCTGAAATTTTGGAAAATAGTGACAAATGTACATGTGAATATTGTTTGGCTGCCAATTGTCTATTTGCATTTAGTAGTCGTAGTGAATAGTTGATTACAATTTATTTTGGATCATCTAACGTCTCAACAACGTGTTGAAGTTATTAAAATATTTTATCTAAATAAAACTGGCAACGTTGTAACAATTAATGGTGAGAGTTATTGTCACATGTTGAAAAACTTCTTGGTGGGCGAATTTCGTTAATTGGGCGTGCAACATATGAGGTTTTAACTGGACAATGCCACCTCGTACACAATTGAAATTTTGGGTGAAATTTTTCCCGGCCGCATGATGTCAAAATGTGGTGAAATCGATCATCTGATTTGACGGCTCCCGATTATTTTATGCGAAGGTACTTGAAAGGAAATGTGTACGCCAGTAAGCCAACAACAATTTCGATGCTACAGGATAATATTCAAAATGAAATTGTTGAAATAACACGTCGAACTTAACCGATATTATATTGAATACATAATGTAATAAATCAAGTAATTGATAAATAAAATTCAAATTAAAAAAATATGTTTTGTTTTCTAGTTATTTAAAAACAACATCGGCCTGGAACATAATATTCACCCGTTATTTGATTTTATATTTGTATTTGATTTTCTAACAATAGTTGAGATTTAACATTTCATATATAAAACATAAAATTATTCCTTCACTGACACAGTGAGTCAAGATAAGTGATTTATCTCTTTAATAGCGCAAATCATCGAAATAATTATTTTTAGTTTTATGACGGAAGAAGTACAAATAAAAAGTACATTCACGCTCATGAATACAAAGCGTTATTGATGAACTAAGCATACACGACATCAAAGTAAGCCAAACCGTGTGTGTTGTTTCGGAAGGAGTTAACCCACAAAACATACATTTTACAGGAAGGACAAGAAACGTTTAACTGGCTGTTTTTTACTGCGGGGGGCTGTAAACAATTGTAATTTACTGTGTGACTGTGCTCTAAATAGTTTGCGTACTCAATGTTTTACCATGAAACTAGCCAATGATCACAGTGGCGTGACTATCGAGAAGCAGTGAGAGCTGGTTGGCACCGTACGCATAAAAAGGGTGTAAAACTATGTTTTTAGATTAGATAGAAAATAAGGTACATGGGTCTTTCAAATAATGGAACGATTAAATGTATTAATATCAAAAAGGTATTTTTACAGAATCTCAAATATCTTTGAGTAATCTGATAGCAGACGCAGATGTAAGGTAAATGGCTATTTCAAATAATGGAACGATTAAATGTATTGATATCAAAAAGATTCGAAAATTTGTCGCTAAAAATATCGTCGCTGTAGAATAGTTGGATAATGCACCGTCTCCGGTTAGGAAAGAGAACTAGGTTAAAATCCCGGTGGCGCAACAACAATATTTTTCGATAAAATTGATTTTATATGTATATCTTTCTAATTAATATATTTAATTCATATTTAAAATATCACAGACCGTCTGTTCTGAATAATTACAACTTCACAATAAGAATGTGTTCTAATAATTAATATTATAATACTCTGTTAACCTATGTCGAATGTTACCTGTGATATCCTTCGTTTCAATGCTTCTGGCTGACCTTTCACCTGGTCGCATCGGTGGACGACTAGGAGTGCATTTTTGAGTCTCAAAGGTTCAACACCCGCGTGATTCTGCTCTAGGACCCTTGGGACTCCCAATAGCTAATTGGGATTCTCAGCGTATTTTAAATTTCTTTCTCTTTCTTTATACTCTGTTTTTAAATTCTTTAGTCATACACTTTATTTTCTCATTTGTCGTTTTCATTTTGTTGTATTGTAGTCTCTATTTTGTTTTTCTCTTGTCATTGATATGTTACGGCCGGCAGTGGTGCTCGGTTGACTGATCAGTTTGTTGTTAATTTTTTATTGTCCTTTTCCCTTATTGAGATTTTTTGTGATGGCGGCGGTGCGGCTCCGTCTTGTCGCCATGTGCGAGAAGAAATCGCACAGCTGCCTATTAGCGTTTAAAAAAATGTCAACTTGGCGGCGAATGAGTAGGATCATATAAGAGCTCATATAGAGTTCATGGGTATAATAAAAAAAAAGATAGTTTATCGCCGTACTTTAACGTTATTCGGACCGGGAAGCCAAATTCGCCTGCGTCTATCTGACCACCTGTAAGTGCAGCGGGACTTTCTTCCTTCAGTGCGAGTCGAGGAAAGTGCAAAGTGGCGTCCAGCTCATTAGATTGAGATCAAGGTAAAATCAAATTCTTTCCATCCTTTCTGAATCCAAATCATCAAATAAACAATAACTAGAATGGATACAGTCCACCACGGGATCTATTTCATATCATATTCAGTTACATGTTTAAGTGATATTTCGTGATGCGTGACAGTCTTCTAGATCTTAAATGTACGCATGAGCTCCTCCAGGTGGGCAGTAAACGGAGTATGGACAATCACGTCGACCGCTGCGCGCTAGTCGTTGCCTGTACTGCCTCACCTTCTGGCGCAGTGCGCGCGCATGTCGTGCGTCATGTGGCGTTGTAAGTAAAAATAAGTAAGCTTACGAGAACTGTACTGCCATCGGTGTATATCGCCTGTTTCTATTTAATTCCTGTATATTTTTATATTTTTTTGGTTTGGTTACAGTATCGGGCAGGACAAGGTGGATCTTATTGATTAAAGTAAACTTATAAGTTATTAATATGAATTACCTGGTTTCAACACCTTGGTAACCTTTTTGGTAATGTAGAAAACAAGCCTAGATTGATATTGTAATATTTTTTATAGTTACTGAGACTTGGATGCAATTACATAATGTTTGGTTGGATGCAGAATTCCATTTTATAACAATTGTTTAGTACAGATTATTACTGTGCTAACGACACCGAATAACATGTTCAGTCTTCAATGTCTGTGACCCCAGTCGGTCTTTGTCCGTGAAACGAGATGCACGTTATGATAACATCTTAACGGTACGTTTTAAACGTTTAATTGGGGTGAATGACACAATAATTGGCCGTTTAAGGACTTTTTAAACATTGAATCTACATATTTTGTCTAAAAATTGACTACCAATATTTGATTTCTCTTTTAGAAACTTAAATACATTCTTGTATGGTCATACAAATAAATCTAGAATTATTTTTATGAACAGTAATGAAATCACGATTTATATGAATAAGGAGAGAAAAGAATGGCAGATTATTGTAATATGAGACATAGTAAGAAACAGAGAGTCAAACTCTAATTGTCGAGGTTTGAACTTGAAATGGCCAGTTGTTCTATCAACCACCCTATACGAGTACACGTGTATTTTATTTTACAAATATTTTACTGGACTTTGGTTAATTAAAACTGCCGCGATGTGGCCTAGCAACTAGCTTTCTCATTAATTTTCATATTCTCATTAATTTTTATACACACGAATCAAGATTTCATATTCTCATTAATTTGTATACACACGAATCTTACTACGCAGTGTAGGGCCCAGGTTACCACACATCCATAAAAAACTAGTCAAAGTACGTCGTATAATATGGTATGATTTTATATAAATACTTAACCATTTAACTGGTAGTCATATTCGACTAGGGGGACACCTGTAGACCAGCCATGTTTTATGTCGTCGTTTATCTGCCAAGTCGTAAAGCACATGTGGTCTCCCTTGCTCGTAGCTTGGCGTGATGTGCAAAGTTTGGCGATATAACTCGCACCCGGCATATGATAGGTAGGTTGATTAAGAAAATACACCTCAAAATATTAAATATGTATAGGAATAAAATTTTTCTGAGTAATACTGACTTCCTAGTTATGCTTTAGTTTGTTAACTTTGTATATTAAAACCTTTTTATATTATTTCCATTTGTAGCGCCTAATTCTAAAACTCCCTAAAATGACTTTATGTGTTTTTAAGATATGGATGAAAACGTATATTTTGAAAGCAAACGTATAAAATAAACTATTTTGTAATGTATTTTTTTTCTGTATATATCGTTCTGGCAGCCATACTGTATTTTAGATCACGTGATCATCAAGCTGACAAAAAGTTTACAAAACTGCATGTCGTCGTGGTAAATGCAATAGGCTGTGTATCAAAAATAGCAAACTTTTCAGGAGAGACAAAAAAACTGCCAACCTAGTGTGATGTAATACGCAACTTACGTCAAAATTGTAATAACACCGTTAACAGAGAGCAAATTCAATTAAGATAATAAATTTACGAAATAATTGGTGAGATGGGGTAGTTTTTGTCTCTCCTAAAAAGTTTGGTATTTTTGATATACAGCCTATTGCATTTATCACGACGATATTTAACTCAAATTATCCGATATCTGTTTTAGGGGGTTTTGGAATTAGGCGCCACATTTCTCTGCTAGCTTCTTCAATTTATGGAGTAGAAATGTATAATGTTGGTACACCCTACTTTCCACACCATAGGTCACGTGGGCCGTGTTCGTAATTTCTAGTTTACGCTGTCATACCACTGCAATAGGTATACGAGTATACAGACAAGCAGAGAAATCAAAGATATACTTACAAGATTTCATCCGCGTTTCTTCACAAAAGTTACAAGTAAAATATATGTTGCGTAAAATAGCGCCCAGGAATTACTGGTAGATATGGTAGAGCGTTCGTCTCAGCTTTGAGCTGGTAAGATAATCTCTCAACAATTTCTCCACCTAGCAGCTGGTGTTAGTCCGTCATTATCAATCCCAAACGCGCTGCATTTGCACGTTTGTTTAGAATTCGTACGATGGTGTTGCCGTGAGGTGGCGCCTCGCCACAAGCTCGATATTGAAATGTAGTATTCCATTATGAAGACACCGAAATCCACTTTAAACAACGGCTTAGTTTCTATGCGCGTGCGAGAGGTGACTTATCTTTTTGGCCACTCCGAAAGTAATTTAACTTCTATAAAGAACTAAAACTGTACCCAACTTTTGTTAATAATAAATTTTCATGTCGCATCGCGAGTATCAAGTCGAACCATTTCTGGATTACGCTCTTCTATAATAAGAATGTACCGTGCTTACTATGATTTGTTCACAGACATTGACATACAATATTTTCTGTTTCATATCTAACATTTAAAAATCCAATAAAATAATATTATTTTGTGTTCATAACTTTTTTACATCATATTAGGCCATTTTAATATATATATATATTGTAACATAACCAAAAATGAAAACAAAATCAAAACATATTATATACAATTATCATTCGCTGGCGTAGTCACCGTAATCGTGGACTGATCGATGTGGTGTAATTTTCATCCCTTTCCACAGCCGCCAGAAGGGCCTGGTCATCAAAATCCGACGATCGACCATTTATTGATTTGTCGTCTGAGCTGGTATTACCAGCTATGAAGCGAATAAATCACTCTCGACATGCCCTTTCGCTAATCCTCCCTTCGCCGCAAAGATCGTTGAGATCGCGAAATGACCCGGCAGCTTTCCACCCTTTCTGTGTATGATATTCGATGCGCATTTTAATTTCCTAACCCTATTAAAGAATTATATTCAAAGCTGAATTAAACATGTATTATTTCCAATAAATAAATAAATAATTCATCCCTGACGTTGGCCGTGAAGTGGTTTTTGACCTCTCTTGTTTTGTGGATTTCCGCTTCACGTCATGTAAGCACACAGACACGTGCAGACGCGGAGAAATATAAAAAAATACACCAATAGAATATTAAATTACGAAAAATGATTCTATTGACTCTAGTGCACCTTGTTGCAAGATTAAATGAATGCATAATTATGTGGAAGTTTGAAGTAGGAAGCTCCATCACTCGCAGACGTGGAAGGTTGGTGCTCGATTCACGGAACACTTACTTCGAGTTAACAGAATCGTCACTAACGATACATTAGTGAGTTGCTCATTTGAATAATTATATTACCCGATGACATTTAATTTCGCGTAGCGCGTTTTCTATTGACTGTACCTCATTCCAACGTCTAATGTAAACCACATACGTACATATATATATATATAATTATATAATATGTAGATACATAGCGCTATGTAGGATGTAACATACGTAATCTATAATATATTATATATGTGTAGCTGGCAAGATTTTTTTTCATTCTTCCTTCGTTAGTATTGACAGATCATGCCTTTAGAACAACAAGGTATCATCTGACATTAACATGAAACTAAGACATTTAGCTTAAAATTTTTGAATATTCATTTTTTGATTTTTTCGGCTAACTTTGTTTCATCACACGTGCTGTATAATATATAGCGATAAAATAAACTAACTCATGATTTCAGGCATGTCACATAATACATATAATTCGTATCACATACCTGTGTTGAAAATAATACACTTGTATTTTGATTCTACTCGTTTAATTTACTTGAGACGCGTTTCGCCTTGCAAGGGCATTATCAATATAGTAAATTAAACGAGTGTGATTATGAAATTTGTTCCCGTAAATGTCTTCGACAGCTGTGGTTTCCGAGTTTTCTATTGATGATATGATCAGATATGAAATATGAACACTATCACTAATCTTTGATTAAGCGCGCTGATGCTCTGGCGTCATAGCTGGTCCGATGTTGTTCTTCTTCTTCTTCTCGGTAGATTTCAGACCGACCGAAATGCGCAATGATTATTGAGATCTCTTTATCGTACGGTGTACTGGACGCAATTGTGTCTTGTCGTTTTGCGCGCTCTCAAATTTTCAAAAAAGGCGACAATATTCATACACATATATGACCAATAAAAACAACAAGAAATCCCAGGTGTACCAATCGAAGGAATAAAAGCGCGTAAACAGAGTTCTACAAACTTGCCTCGGAAACGGTAAATATAATTCATATATTATTAAGGAGAACACATTTTTATTGTGAAGTTGTAATTATTCAGAACACAGGTCTGTGATATTTTTAATACTAATTAAATATATTAATTAGAAAGATATACATATAAAATCAATTTTATCGAAAATTATTGTTGTTGCGCCACTGGGATTCGAACCTGGATCTGCATTGACCGACTATGCTACAGTACACAGTACTTTTAACGACAAATTTTCGAACCTACATGTTATACTTTTCAAATTAATACATCTATCATTCCATTATTTAAAAGCCATCTACTTTAATTTTACGGAAAGTCAAATATCTTTGAGTAGCCCGATAGGAGACGCCAGAATTAACAATTCATTTTTATTACATTTTGGACACATTGTTACAACTTATATATTATTAAGAAGAACACATTCTTATTGCGAAGTTGTAATTATTCCGTAAAAATAAAGTAGATGGCTTTCAAATAATGGAACGATAGATGTATTAATTTGAAATGTGTAACATATAGGTTCGAAAATTTGTCGTCAAAAGTACTATGTGCATAGTTGGTTAATGCACCTTCCCCGGATTACAAAGAGATCCCGGTTGGAATCCCGGTAGCAAGAACAATATTTTTCGATAAAATTGATTTTATATGCATATCTTTTTAATTAATACATTTAATTAGTATTTATTTATTTATTAATTTATTAACGCCCTTATAGGCTTTTACAAAATAGGTTTGGTATAAAAAAAAACACATGAGCAGCTACACAAGTAGCATGTTATATATATATAGAAAATAGAATAGAAGAAATAGAAAATAAAAAATAAGCAAAATAAACTATAAAAAAATAAAGGTTCAAGATAGAAAAAATAATAAAAATTTAGGTTTGACACAGAATGGCTGAGTATCAAAATCAGTTGTATCTTTGACTCAGAATAGCATCAAAAACATCACTCTTATATTTAAACATAGAATATCAGAATATATCTACAAAACTAAACAAAGCACTGGAGGTAATGAGAATTACGCCTTCGTTACCGTCTTCTTCGATTCCGACAAAAGGCGGCAATAATCACGCACACACATGCACATTAGTATCAACCAGAAAACCCAGTGGTGCCAACCGAAGTAATGAGGCGCGCAAACAATACCCATCACTTTTACACCATCGATATTAGCAGAATAATCTAAGACCATGCCTAGTGCAAAGCATTAGTATTTAACACAATACTACAAAATAAACTTTTTAAAAGTCATGTAAAATATAAAAACAATATTTAAAACAACCGCAAAGAAGTAGGTTCCGAGGTCAACGAAGTCTATTCACGTGATATGCCTATACGTGTGTTTGCTTGGCAGTGTTGCTATTTTAGTCTGGGGCACCTTGTACGGTACAGTGTGCACGCACCCCGGTGGGTTGCCGACTAAACTGCGCTAAACACATTTAATCACATTAAAGAGACAACAAGTGGTGAATGTTTTGAAATCATAATTGAGGAATGAACACCCTGTTAACTGTTATTTATAGATACTGTTTAGTCGCGCCGGTTAAAATATTTCACACGCTAATAATACCAATGAAAGGGTAATATTTTTGCCTATTTTTTACATCAATTTACATTTTTTATGTTTATTATGTAAATATGTATTTATTAAAAGTACAAGAACTCTGGAAAAGCTTTACAATAATACACCATTATATAATTCCTAATTTTGAAACTGTTAATTCATGGTGGAATTTCATTTTATATTATTGTTATTTTGCATTTTGTTATACGATAAACTCGTATACTTGAATACCCTACACCAGTGATAGTAAACCTTTTGGCCTCGGCGTGTCAAAATTTCAGAAAATCTAACTTAATCTAACCCATAGTATTTCATTTGATGTCAATGAATTAATTGATTTCAATTATTTGATTTTTTCACATACATATATACTATGTACGTATTAATAAATTCGAACGTTATTATTCGCGGCAAAAGATTTTTTTTTATAATTTCGACATTAGATATATATACTTTATTTTTTAAAATATTTTTGATTGTCTGTTCACTATTTTATGATATATAAAATAAGTTTATAAAAATCAACGCGTGGATCATTTAAACAGCCTGCTTGGGTCAGAGTCTGACCCGCGGGTCATAGGTTCGCCATCACTGCCCTACACCATTCTGCACAGAATATATTGTATGTAAGAAAAAATACCACGATTGTTTCATTTTCAAATCTAATGGAGTCATATATCTTATAAATTATTGTACTAAATGTAGTAAAATAATTATTGTATATTGACGTTCATTATTGCTACTTTACAAGGTTTTATATTTAAAATAAAATGTTTGTAGTAAGTTGAGATTAAAAATATTCTAACAACATTACTGGATTTTTACCTACATTGCATTATTGTTGTTAAACAAATAAAAGATATCTCATAGAGACGAAGCTAATCTATATTATATTAAATGGGAAGATACGGAAGTATGGGCTTACGACCTGTCTTCTTAAGTGACTTAAGCGATCACTTTACACAATGTGAGGTTCACCATTAATCAATATCCATGTCTATCAAATTTTTGGAATTATCCATACTTTCGTATCTTCCCATTTAATGTAACATAAAAATAGCTTCGTCTCTATGAGATATCTATAATTTGTTTAAAAATATTCTTCTTGAATTATTTTTTATATAACATTTTGATCCATTCAAGAACTGACATATCTATCATATACAGCCTCCATCCGCTTGATATTATGAAATATTATATTTTAAAATTTGCTACTAGTAAGTATTTAAACATCTGTCATCTGACAGAAAACAATTAGAATTAGTCGACATTTATTCAAGACACGAACAGTTCGGAGTTATTTAAAGGCAGGAAATATAATCCGTCGCCAGGTGTAACATGGTCGCAGGACGGATATGTGACGTTATTATTTAAAATCATTTCAAGAATATGTCGAAGAAAGAGTACGCTTTCTCCCAATTTGAACGAAATAATAAAAAAAAAATAAAAAAAAACCTGTCTTGTAAGCATGAAATGAATTGTTTAAACTGTGACTGATTAGTTGTTATGTTTTGATTATATTAAATGTGATAAAATTGATATAAATGTACCTGCAGACAAACGTCTAGCAAGACGTTTTGTGGGTCTAGTTTTAATTAAACAATGAAAAGAAGTATATTAAAAAAATATATATATATATATTCTCTGGCGCACATTCGTAACCATAGTAATAGAGTGAAATATATAATACAATAAGAAGCGAATAGCCGAGGAAAACTTTAAGTGTAGAACCAGAAATCATCTAGAATTAAGATTCGGCCCTTTACATTGTCGAAGGTTTGATCGTAGTCCCTATAAACAGATAGTTTACGCATGTTGATCTCCTGAAGTTAGCACGCAGTCTGTGAAGATGGAGAGATTAGTAGACAATCTGGAAACACGCTGTAGAGAATCCACGCTTATGAGGATTTTATAAGATTTAGTATCTTGGCACGACTCTCATACATCAGAAATAGTGTTGATAGTTTTGAGACAAATATTAATTGAAATTATGAAGGAGGGAAATTTTAAGGATGTATCCATGACATAGAAGATGAGAGAAGCCAGGCTGAGATGGTACATCGTCACAATTGAGATGAAAAAGTCCGAATAAGTCAAGAGATCGTTCAGGACATAGCGTCCTGGCGCTTTCGTACAAGGAGAGCAGACGCTGTAAGTTGTAATTAACAAGATGAAGAGGATTGTTAAGGTTGTTATTTGCACCGGGATTGAAGAATTGTAAAGAATTAACAGTAAACTCGGGCTATGATAACGGTGTTCGGTATTATTTTATGGAATGAAAACACGTACACTTGCTAAAGAAATGATAAGAACACTTGAGGCATTTGAAATGGTCAAAGAGTTACGTGTGAAGGTTTGATTGAATAAAGGAAAAACTAATAAAAATACAAAAACCTAAATTTTCGAATATGTAATGAAACATCCAGAGAATATAAAGATTCTGCATTGAAATACAAAAAGACATTGCTGGAAGAGAAACCTGAATTAGTAATTTAGCTAATCTAGTTAAACCTTTCCGGCAGCAATAAACAAAGTGATTATATTAATTATTGATGAATTCATATATTATTTGTGAAGTTGCGATTTTTCAGATCAAATCAAATTTAGATAAATCACTTTGGTATCTTCGGAAGTTAGTTCGAATACATTTATGGAGTAAGCGTGATGTGTGTTAGATTTACGTTTTGTAAGAGTTGCCATACTCTCGTGCTCATACGTATCGCAGAGTGTGCTGTGAGAATGTATCATGTAACAGTAAGCGCTAAGCAGGAATTATCAAGATAAAACGATACTTACAGTTGGCACCGAGTTTGTTAATATAAGTTACAATTAATAATTAATTAATGCACAAACTATTCGATGAGATTACAGCGTTGCTGGATGCGTTCAATGGTGGTCGATATCCGCCACATGAGTAATATGTGGATATAAATTTGTTTTAAAGTGATCACGAGAAGAAGAAGAAGGAGAAGAAAAAGAAGACTAACACTGATAAATAATTGTAGTATAACATAAATTGTTTAAAATCATAAACTGAATAATGAAGCTAAATTACCCTTAAACTTCAGTATTATAGGCTGCGAATCGTTACAAACTTCTCGTTCGATCTTTATGATAAAATTTATCCCCGGTTAGGAAAGAGATCCAGGTTCGAATCCTGGTGGCGCAACAACAATATTTTTTGATGAAATTGATTTTATATGTATATCTTTCTAATTAATATATTTAATTCATATTTAAAATATCACAGACCTATGTTCTGAATAATTACAACTTCACAAAAATAATGTGTTCTCCTAAAACAACATTGTTTATTGATTTGTTTATACCTGATATACCACATGAATGTTTGTTGACATTTTTGACAGCAGATGTCATATTGTTGTCGTATAATTGGCTGGCATCAATAAAATTGAATCTAGAAAATCCCAAATCAAATAAATTCATAAATTTTCTTCCAACGATTGGCGATATTCCGTTTTGAATGATCACAAACCTCGTTTTCACTTCTTTCCCGGCACATTTAACCGTCACTTGGATCGACCCACAAACTTTAAAAATGTTATTGTCATATCTCCTCAACATTAAATATGACCTATTTAGCTTGATATGACGAAATTTATCCTCGTAAACTCTTTTTGGTAGCACATTACATAGATCTAGAATCCAATACGCAACACATTGTAACATTTCCAACCTTAACCTCAACTAAAAATGATTTAAATATATTAATTAGAAACATATACATATAAAATCAATTTTATCGAAAAATATTGTTGTTGCGCCACCGGAATTCGAACCTGGATCTCTTTCCAAACCGGGGAAGGTGCATTATCCAACTACGCTATATTTTAGCGACATATTTTCGAACCTATATGTTACCTTTTTGATATTAATACATTTAATCGTTCCATTATTTTTGAAATAGCCATCTACCCTATTTTTACGGAATATCGAGATTACTCAAAGGTAAACCAATCTTATTTGCTCCTTTCGATAAAATCGCAGACTTCGCTGTCGACCTACCTTTGTGACCGGCGCCCGCTCTATTCAAATAGCAAATTTCACTTTTTACATTCGAATTGAAATGTTTACAATTGTTTTTCAAATGTCCGACATTCCCGCATACAAAACACTTATTAAATTTGTTCTCATTACCCGGTAAAACTTGTATACGGACTGAATTATTAGAGCTTCCTGATAAAGTAGCCGAATTTAGTCTCGACATACCATCATTAAATTTACGGCAATTTTAATCATGTTTTTTAAACTATTATCTAGTGGCTCTAAATATAACTTTTCTTTTAAATTCCTACTATACACACCGGTAACAAAAAAATATTTTCAATTATCTTCTAAACGTTTACCGAATAAACACTTAGAACTACCTTTTTTCAATCTAACTAAATAATCTTTAATCGTTTCATATTCACTTTGTTTTGTATGAAATTTTTTTTCGCGTTCACGATAGATTGAAATGGTTGCTACACAATACTGATCTAACAATTCAAATAATATTGATAATTTAATATCCACTACTTTCTTCGGGACACATAAATTTTGCAACAATAAAAATGTTTGTTCCGATAACTCTGTCAAAAATAACACGATTTTATTGGATCTTTAACCGTATCATTCTTGGTCAACAAGAATAACTCGAATCTGGTACGGAAACACGGCCAATTGTCACTTAAGTGGCAAAACGAAAGTGCCTTTCCGTCCACACTGATTCCTGGCAACAACAATACTAGAGGAATAAGGTACTTAGCTCTGTCCCTGATGTCACGATCCTCTCAGCGTGCGTCTGCCGCTTCCTTGGTCTCGGTCCCTGAAGTTCTACGCCTTCCTTGGTCCGCTGCCCTCGTCCAGTGGCAGCTCTACTTCTCAAAATCCTGCGCCTTTCTTGAGTTGCCGCCCTGGTTCTGCTGGTTATACCTCCAAGTCCACTGCCTTCCAGAGTCCACTGCCCAGCCCTGATCTTCACGTCCTTTGCCTATCGATCAGCACCGCTGATTTCCACCGCTTCCTTCCTGGTCCATTACTAATTATTTTTTTCTCCTTACCTCTTGATGTTATACCAAAAATCTATAAATAATTTCCGTTTCGTCTGCACCAGTGTAGTAACTTTCCAATTTAACTGCACCAGTGTAGTGCCCTTGGAATTACTATCGCAGATTCCCTTTGGGTTCTTTCCTCTACGTGTACTCTCTAGTGCTTGGTTGAGTCCTAATAGTGAAACTCCGTAGATAATGTAACAATTAAGCTTATTACAACAATTTATTTACAACGTGCATAAGCGAAGGAACGATAGGTGACGGCCTCTTGTATCCCATGCCCCCCACCACTTATCTCACACACACACACACATATACAAAATTGACAGTTCTCACAAAAATGAAGAGCATTTCTCAGGTGGGTCATTTTTTTTCGTGGTTCTGGTTGACCCTTCAGCCCCCCTGTTCTCTGTTCCCATTCCTCTGCCAAATTCCTTGTATTTTCCCAACTCCCCTCGTTCAGACCCAACTATAACTACGTAAGTACAGATTGGTAATAATTACAAACATCGTGAAACTAGAGAATCGATTATACAGTGTACACATCAATCAACTATTTTGTCTTGGCATATTAATCACGAACACCATAGTGCGAAGCTAGGAGTGTTTCGTGTACACACCCCTACCACCACCCTCAGCCAGACACATCGCCCCGTTCCGTGACACCCTGACCTGACACATCACGCACTGTCAGTCAGCGGAATGTTGCGGATACTGTATTATATATGGGGGTAGCTACAGAGTGTATCAGTTATCAGATCTTCTCTTCACGTGACGTAAAGCCACGTGCCGCAACGTAAAAGTTTGCACAATTATTTGTGCCGTGATAGAATAATACCGGTTTACGCATGAATTATTAACTCTGTGCTCGGAAGATAAATTATGTTTGTTTACTACCGAAAGTACTTTAAATTACGTAATAAATAATATACATATTTAGCAGGCGAATTTCGCTTTATGAATATATAATATTATATTTAAAAAATGAATTAAATATATTAATTAGAAAGATATTTAAAATATCACAGACGTATGTTCTGAATAATTACAACTTCACAATAAGAATGTGTTCTCTTAAATAATAAAGTTGTATCAATGTGTCCAAAATTTAATAAAAATGAATTGATAATTCTGGCGTCTGCTATCAGTTTACTCAAAGGTATTTGAGATTCTGTAAAAATAAGGTAGATGGCTCTGTCAAATAATGGAAAGATTAAATGTATTAATATCAAAAAGGTAACATATGGGTTCGAAAATTGTCGCTAAAAATATTGTCGCTGTAGTATAGTATGCCGGTTAGGAAAGAGATCCAGGTTCGAATCCCGGTGGCGCAATAATAATATTTTTCGATTAAATTGATTTTATATGTATATCTTTCTAATTAATATATTTAATTCATATTTAAAATATCACAGACCTATGTTCTGAATAATTACAACTTCACAATGAGAATGTGTTCTCCTAAAAAAAAAAATTATATTTCCTCAAAACACTTAAACCATCAAAACTGACTGCATGTGTCCTTTCAAAGTTAACAAATTTTCATGTGATATATATGTATATATATCACTTTATACATGATGTTATATTTATAGCACAATGAAGAATGTTACATCCCTTATTTGATAGACAGAAGGCTTATAGCAAGGCTTTATAACATTTCGAGAGAATGAAATTATGTCACGTCTAATGTGGATATATGTCAATGGAAGATAAGTTATGTGTGAGCGTCTGAGTGTCCCCCCATATATTTACACCAGGCGCATACCTGTTCGTTTGAATTACAACGCAGAGTGTACGTGTGTGAGTATATATGGTCAGAGCAGGATGAACAATGAAATACTTTTTACAATATATCGATGTTCATTAATGATTGAATACAAGTATCAGCAGTGACTATTCTACAACGTAAAACTTTGATTAATGAACTCACTTGGAAGGCTGCCGCGAGAGCAGTGGTACGCTCAGGAGTCAGATTACCCTGACGGTGTGGCGCGTTGTATTCTTGTCTGTTTTTCGATCGGTACCGGCGTAATTTTTAGATTAATGAGAGCCCCGTTTTGCACTTAGGTATTTGCAAGGTGCGTTCAGGTTGTGGAGGCAAGAGACCTCCGATAGGGCAATACTTAATACTACTCGGAAAACTGTCTATAAAATGTGTTATTTATGAATTTTATTTATTTATTATAAATTTTAAGTTATATTACATGGTATTCGGTATTTATGACAGGACCAGATCGCCGGTCGCCGTGTCCTGTATGAATGCTCCATTAGGTTTACTATACCTATCTGTCTCCCCCCCTCCCTTTACCATTATTTAAGACCACGACTTTTTATGTGAATGGTCTATGCCTTTTGAACTGTCAAGAATTGAACGTCACACTGTTCCGTTATTTGTTAGTTAATGTTACTATTGTGTATTCGGTTTCTCGCAATGCGTGCCGAAGATTTACAATCGCTATTGGGTGATACACAGTGCTTCATGCTAATCATAAGAAGATTCTTGAAGTTCAGGAGAGTTGTGATTACAGCAAGTAAATCCAAGTAGGTCGTGCTTCCTGGTTGGTTCCTATATTTCTTGTACCCACATCTCGTATCCCCACTCTTTGTATAAACACATGGAAATGATAAAAAATAAATAAGAAAAATTAAAAACTTGAATATTATGAGTAATAAAAGTCGTAATGCAGACGATATGAGGTAAGGAAAACTTGAAGAATTTGCGTGACTTGTTCCATTGCAGATCAGTCAATGTTCAGAGTCCTCTAAAGTTCAAATAGCAGTGATGATTTCCGACCTGCGTAGGGGAGTGGAACCTTGAAGGAGACTAAATGAAATTTCCCAGAAACGGGTTGCACCCCTGTAAGGGTGAATATAAATCAATAGTAGTAAATAATGTTCGCATTTAAATAAACGGCTATCATTAATTTTGAATGATTTCCGCAATTTTAGTTATTATTCTGCGTAATGTCGGACACTTCCAGGAAATGAATGTGACAGTTACTTTTTATTACTTGATGATACTGTGTACGTGTAGATATTTGATGTTGGAATTTTTTTACGCTTCACGAGAAAGTTAAGAATACATTCTATCAGAGCAGCCTCGTTAAATATATATACAGGATGGAACAGACCTCGCCCATAATACTTTAGGAGTTTTTTCAAAATTTAAATTTAAAATTATCAAGGTGAATGTGCGACCTCACTTAAACAAGAACACCATACCAAGTAATTCATAATATTTTGGCAATACGTTAGTTTTTTCTATTTAAGCCAACAAACGCCAAACGGGTTCTGTGTCGAAAACTACAAAAATTCAGGTCGGCTCAACAATGGGCAAAATTCGAAAACTTCAATATCTTGGACACATGACACATCCAGAGATGAATGAAATCTTGCATCTCATAATCAGGGAAAGATTGCTAGAAGGTGAGGTCCTGGAAGAAGAAAAAAAGACTTTTAGAGCTTTTCCAGGCCGCAGTAATGATAGCCAACTATTTATTTTAAAGACAGCAGAAGGGTGGTTACAGGGTAATTTTATCTACTCTTCAATAACTTCTATTTCACACAGAAACACGTGTAAAATGCAGAAGTATTTATTTAATAATAATACAGTAAGTGATATTAAGTAAGATAATGTACGTCTAAGACTAGATTGACAATATGTTTCAGTTTGTATGCAACCTATGACACGGGCTCGTGCGACGCTTTATAAACTAAAATAAGTTTGTATCTCGATCCTACCCGGAATATTCCAGGACCTGGAGCCAGGGTTATCAAAAGTTCTCAAAACTGGAACATAACAGTCCGTTGAACGGATAAGGCACGAGAAGAAGAAGAAGAAACTCGATTATTTCATAACCATAAATAATTTCCACATATTTTAAAGTACTATTAAGGCGTGCTTCCATGAAATATTGTGGTCAGCTTCATATAGGGTGTCCAGCGGAAAAATTTCATGATTAAAGTGTAATTGCTCGTAAACCAACAGAGTGAGGTAAGTGGGAGGGGTATTGTTCGACGCGCGTGATTTTCTGATTTGCCAGTCGCAATAAGTCACTGGTCGGGAGCGCACCGCGCGTTCGCGGTTGAGTAATATTTAATGTGCGATGATTCAGTGGTTCGTGCACGTCGCGCTTTTTGTATTCACTTTAATATTCGACGAGTAAGTGATGGGCCGAGCACGCAACTTATCCGGTGTTGAGTTCAAAAGTTCAGACAAGAAGTGACAATGGTTAACCAAACTCCTCCGGGACCATCAACGTTAGCAGCGACGCCAGAACATGTAGCTCAAGTAAGACATGAAATTATGCACAATTCGCGTAAATCGATAAGGAAGATTGCAGCCCGTACTGGAATAAAAAAAATCAACAGTGCACGTTATTTTGAAAAAAAAAATATTTTCTTCAACTGCAGTTTCTCAACGAAAATGACTATTCTTTACGTGAAATCTTAGCGAGAACGATGCTGGAACATTTTGGAACAGCACGAACGCTTGGAAACATATTGTTTACTGACGAAGCACATTTTCATACCGATGGCTATGGTAATAAACAGAACATGAGATACTGGTGCCTCGACAACCCAAGGAACGCCATCAAAAATATTTACGTTGTCCAAAAACGACAGTGTGGTGTGCAATCCTGCCCGAGGGATAATTGGCCCTTATTTTTTTAACCAACGAGAGATAATCACTGCTGACGTGTATTTCCGAATGATGTTAGATAAAACATGTTTTTGGTAACGCAATTGTAGCTATTTCCCGGGTTCAACAACATAACACAATTTCAGCAAAACGGGGCCACTCCACACAAAGCTAGAGTTTCAATGGAGAAGCTGAGGGGAATTTTTCCCAATAAATTAATCAGCAAGTACGGAGACATACCCTGGGCCCCTCGGTCAACGGACCTTACACCGTGCGACTTTTTTTTGTGGGGATACCTTAAGTGAAGAGTTTACTGAAACAATCCTCGAATAATTCAGATCCTACAAGAAAATATCCGCCGTGAAGTTGCTGCCATTGAAACAACGCTTTGCAAATTTAAGAGTCCGATTGCAAGAGTGTCTTGAGAGAAATGGACAGTATTTAGATGATATTGTTTATAAAATATTAAATTAGCATCGTAAAAGTCCATTTTGTATAAATAAAATATGAGAATAACATTGTAGTTTTTTAAAAATTATTTAATATTAAACTTGTAAATATTCCACTGGACACCCTAGTATGTTTATTGTACTCTGCCTCAGATCTTCTATTTTTGTGTAATGTACCTAAATGGAATGCAGTTAAATTTCAGGCATTTTAAAGTATTCTTTAAAGTATTTCAGATATTCCGGTAACATTTGCAAAATGTAACTGAATTAATTTGAAATATATACAAATATCTAGAATAAGTAAAAAGAAGAGGGCAGTATACACTTGTGAATTTGGGTAAACTAGAATCACGATTTTACGAGAATTGCGATGCCTGAATAAAAATTAAAAGTAACGAAATAAATCAGAACACACTTAATTCTATTTTTACACGGTCTTTTTTTAAACGATTTTGATTTAACACGGTCAACAAAGTATGATGGTGATATTCATAATTCTAAGGAATTTAGTGACGATCTAGAAGGAAGTACAATTTTCCTTGAAGGCCTATAACTATCTAATAAACTTTTTCTTAAACTAAATAATTTTCACAACGAGATTTGATCACACTCAGAACGTTGAACAAGCCGTGCAGTTTCAAAGAGTTTTAAGCGCTTGCACGGCTCGTTACCGAGAGTCGCACGAGAGCGAGTTCCACAGCGATTCTGTAACATAATTTACGTTCAAAACTAATGAACATGTGAGTTTGGTACGAAATACATCATCCATGAATATTTCAAGTAATGAAAGTGATTTCGTACCAAAAATACGTAAACGGGTGCGTTTATTGCTTGTTAGCGATGGTACATTTAAGTTAGATTTTTTTAAACCAATGTTATTTTTTAAAATAAAATCTTGATATAATAAAAATATTTTATTTTATTTTTTGACGTTCTGTAGCGATTTTTATACAATGGAACCTATCTTCCATTTTACATAATGTACTATATATTTTACAAAAAAAAGAATTAAGTGTGTAGCTAAAACAAAACTAAAAATTATCTAATGTATGTATATATATATTTTTATTAAAATATGACAAGAAAAAAGTTTGTTTCATTCATGCCTTTGTTAACTTTTTGGCAAATAGTTCTAGCAGATGTCTATTAAATATAGCAAATGGAAAATTTTCCAGCATTAGCTTATCGGCAATTATCTGCCTCTCGCTTCAAGTAATCGAGTAAAACAATTTAAAAATTAAGGGGATAAGCCTGCTCGCTTTGCCTTAAATGTAAATACTGATTAAGTGTCGTTAAGATCACACCCGGACCCCAAATAATAATGAGTCAGTTTTTAAACGATTATCGTGACGTTGCAATTTCACTAGTTTTATTTTTTGTTTTTAGTTGTAGGTAGCTACATTTTTATTGCAAAATGATTATTAAGTGCAAGGGATTTTTTACTTACGATAGAGTCTGTGCAGTATTTTCATCCATACATCAAACATTCAGGTTCGGCTTCAGGCTTGTACTGTAGGCCGGGCCGAATTTTTTTTTACATGGTGCAATTCTAATAGCAAAAGAATGGAGCCAAATGAACTTAAAATTACATGTGTGAAATATTATTCAAATTGAGAATCAACTTCTGTCTTCCGATTGGCCTCAAAGTTTTAAAAAAAATACATTTTTTCTGGCTAGAATTAATGTTACTGCAAGTTGAGATATTATCTTTATTTTAATATTTTCGTTCACGAAATATAGTCCTTTGTCATAAATAATACCATAATAACAGTCGTACACCTTTGTTTTGACAGCAAATGAGTTTGGCGAGGGGGGCGGGGGATCCGAACTGCGCTCGCACACAACGACTTGTGCGTTAGTATTCCTCCGGCTACTTAAGAGAGAGCTAACGTTTGCGCACGTTATCGCTATGAATGGAACACGAAAATCATTAAAATGTCCTCTGCTTGGTGAAATTCACGATATTAAAGACAATGTGCCAACTTATGAAGAAGTGATGAAGTTTTAAGAGTGGAGAGGACATGGCTTAACAAGCACGAAAAAAACACCCATCATTTCAGAAAATAGTTGACTTTGTAACAAAAAAATAGAAGACATGAAATAGTGCTTTAATTTCTACAGTCACACATATATCAGTTACACAAATGTTGAAATCCTATAATTTAAAGTACAAAAACATCCTTAAATCTCACCCTAAGATACCGAAGAAAAATCTAGAAGAATTCCATCGCAGTAATAAAGTGCTGTTTGAAATTTTGTCGTGTAAATGTAAAAAATTGAATGAATGCTCAGTGATTATAAAGAACTCGTACAAGAGCAGAGATTCCTAACTGATTAGCGAACATATAGAAAGATTTTTTTAAATATGAATTAAATATATTAATTAGAAAGATATACATATAAAATCAATTTTATCGAAGAATATTGTTGTTGCGCCACCGGGATTCGAACCTGGATCTCTTTCCTAACCGGGGAAGGTGCTTTATCCAACTAAGCTACAGCGACATCATTTTTAACGACAATTTTCGACCCTATACGTTACCTTTTTGATATTACAACTTCACACTAAGAATGTGTTCTCCTAAATAATAAAGAAAGATGATTGGAAACACATGTAACCGTAACAAAATCGCCTGAAAAGGAAATTTTAATCTACATATACATTGAATTCTTCAATATCTTCAATGTTCAGTTTATCTGATTCAACTACATCTGACATCACTGTCATCTCTAAAACTGCAACTCCAGATTCTCACAAGGAGTTTGCTGCTACCATCAATTTTTCCACATTGGCGAAGACTTCCGATAGGTATGGAGTGTTCAGAAGTTCTGCATAACATCAAGTCTGATGTTTCAATTTTAGACAAGAACAAGGTGCGCAGAGCAAGACAGAAAACAAAAGAAAATATGACACAATATAGAGTTTCACAAGGTTCAGCCTTGGATAAAACTCTAGTGTTCGGTTGAATAAACCTTTGCATTGGAATGAGTTACCGTTTAGAATTTGTTTGATTATGTTGATGGTGCCACATCAGATCCTCATACTTTTTCAGGTCAAATAGAAAAGAAACTAGAAAAGTGTGAAGAAAAACCGATTGTAAAGTTATAGAAAATTACAACAGAAATAGCTGATCTATCCGCTTAAGATTTAAGTATAGATCAATTATATTTATCTATGTAGAATCATCGAAGCAATCTTGATTAGGGTGTTTCCTGAAGATTTAGTCAACAAAGACGCAGGAGAAACGGTCCACGCTAGGTGGCTTACACGAGCTAACAGAATTCCAAGTTTATGTTCCAACTTAGTTCGCGATAAAGTTTCATCCTACATGCGACGATGGATCCCGTCACCTGTGCAAGTTAATTTCCTTGTTCAGATGAAAACTATAGTAGATCCTGTAATATAAAGAAATAACTACTTCGCTTATCCGGACAACTTACTGCTAGCAATGTGTTAATTGATCCTCAATTTGAGAGAACTAGCTGCACGCCGGATTCTGTTAGCTCTCACCGTGCAAGGTAAAAAATCACACTCTCTCAAATTCCAAATGTACACCTTTAAGTCGCGCTTACAATAATGTTATAATCTGGCAGCAAAATAACACTGAATCAGCAATAATTCCTTCAGTCGTTCATACCACATGGTGGAGAAGGTGAACTGTCTCATACGCAAGCAGTTGAAAGATCTGTGAAGACTGTCACAGAAGCTTCAGCAACGTTGTGAACGAAAACAGCAGGAGGAAAATTCGTTAAAGCAAAGATAGCATCTCGCAGTGTAATGCCACGATTTGACAGTAAAAAGTATTTTGTCGCTAATTAGTTATAAAATATAACTATGTGATGACGTCATTTTCTTTTTAATACATCATAACTTACCTTAAACTGTTGTTTTATTATAAAAAATGAAAAAAATAATTAAGTAACGAAGTATGAAGAGATAAATTATAGGCTTTTTTTCTAAATTTTTCATAACTTCAAGGTCAATCCGAAGACAGAAGATGTTGTCTAATATGAAACTTTGCATATAAATAAAATACGTTATTTAGCCACCTTTTTTCACTATTATGTTTTGATTAAGACATTATTTTTCTTTCGTTCATTCGTGGCCCGGCCGTACAGGCCGTCTGGAAATCTTGTGAGTAAAATCTAAATTTATACATTAATAATTATACAAATTATACTATTTATTAATTATTCTACATGTTTCAATACTTATGGTATCATCTTCAGGAAACAATGTATACTGAAACTAAAAAAATACAAGCATAGATAAAAATGTTGTATTTCTATGCATAATTTCTAAACCTTTATTAATATCAAAAGAATGATTGTTTCCAAAAGGTGATTGGAAAATTCTGAATAATTATTGTTATTTGGGCATCTCAAATAGTGGGTTTGAATAAAGTATTAATATAAAATGAGGCCACAAAGTAATTTTGCAAATATTGAAGAAGTAAATTTATACATTTCATTGATTAGTAGCGTTATGTTGGTTCATACGACCATTTAATTTTGAAGTTACATTTTCTTCTTCAAAACAGTAAAAAAAGCTGTTAATAATTTGTAATTGAAACTGTAACAGTAATATTTCTGATAGGTTTTTTATAGGTTTTATATTTATTAATTAATACATTTTTTAAGAAATCTCCAAATCGTAACGATCTTTTTTCAAAGATCAAACGTCAACATTTTTAACTATCATAAAGTGTATTTAAATATTAAATATTTTAATATTTAAGTATTTAAATATTGAAGAAAATTCAATTTAGAAAAAGCTTCACTTGATCGACGTCTTAAGATGGAGAACTTTTAAACACTAGTTATATATATAGCGTAGCGTCTAAGGCGTGACATTAAATAAGATTTTGAAGGGTTTAAAAATATATATGAATATAATTTTTACTTCCCCAGTTAGGACGCTACCCAGTTAATGCGACCCCGGATTATTGAGGATATAGTGTATATTTAAAACTAAGCGTTATTATTTTTAACTTACGATTGTAACTTGTGTTAAAAAAAATATTTTCATATAAAATAATACTAGGTGGTTCCTTATATGAAGGTGATAGGGTAGTTTCTATATTATTGATATCTTATTATATCTTAAAAATATTATTAAGGAGAACACATTGTTATTGTGATGTTGTAATTATTTAGAACATAATGGAACGGTAGATGTATTAATTTGAAAAATGTAACATATGAGTTCGAAAATTTGTCGACAAAGGTACTGTCTGCTGTAGCATAGTTGGATAATGCACCTCCCCCGGATTGGAAAGAGATCCAGGTTCGAATTCTTGTAGTAACGACAATATATTTTTCCATAAAATTGATTATATATGTATATCTTTCTAATTAATAAATTTAATTAATATTTAAGAAAATATCACAGACCTTTGTTCTGAATAATTACAACTTCACAATAAAAATGTGTTCTCCATAATAATATATAAGTTTTATTAATGTATCCAAAATTTAATAAACATGAATTGTTAATTCTGGCGTCTGCTATCGGTTTACTCAAAAGGTAAAGGTCAACAAATAATGTCGCTGTTTGTATAGTTGGATAATGCACCTTCCCCGACTTGGAAAGAGATCCAGGTTCGAATCCTGGTAGCGCAACAACAATATTTTTCTATAAAATTCATTTTATAAGTATATCTTTCTAATTGCATTTAATTAATATTTAAAATATCACAGACCCATGTTCATCCCATTCAATTTCTTTCGTTTTTTTTTTTCTGTACTGAACAACATATTGCATTAAAGTCGCGTATTTATTACCTTTGATGAGTGTGACCAACAAGGAAGCCCAAGCTTCTAAACCGGTTCCGATTCCAGCTGTTTTTTTTTAAATAGGCTGCACGTATGTACATAGATGATACTTTGATCTCTCATATCAGATTTGTAGGTAAAGGTCGCTTCTGTTGCGTTATTCTACCCTGTGTACAAAATACACGCGGCAATGTGACGCTATATAGCTCGTATCGCACTCAACTCTGTACTGTCTTTTACGCGCTTTCGAGAGGAGTTTTCGAGACAAGTATTATCCGTGTACTCGCGCTTACATGTCCTGTTACGTTATACTCTGTGTACATTCTCATAAGAGTATTACACGCAAAATAATAAGAAATAAAGCATTCTGACAAATGTGTCCCAAGGTAACCATAATGCTGCAATATTCAGAGTAATTTGCGTGAAACAGTATTGGAGATATATACATTTTCCAACGCATTTATTATTCCATTTACGATCTACTCATACTCATTTTAAAGATGCATTTTATCTCAAACAGTAAACAGAGTCGCATTCCAAAGACACAAATGAAACAAAGGAAATTGAAAGGTTTTTTCTATACTTGCGTATTTTAGCTTAGTGCGGCCTTGCCATTATCGCAAATTCTTGTTATATTTTTTTCCATATCTAATTAAAAATGCGCTAAAAGTATATCTTTCCTACATCGATGTATTAGCAATGCGCATGTGGAAGATAAACTACTATCGCACATATTGTATAGATTGCAAATACGAATACAAATACTACCATGCGTGTTTCTCATCAGGTTGTCAGGTGGCTGAATAGTCCAATAATGTTATGAGATGTCATGGGCATGGGAAACCAGTAGCTGTGGGCTGACTTGTATACCCTGTTTGCTGTTCTTTGCTTTTATTTTCTGTTGGTGTTGGTGTTTTGAATCAGAGTGTTGTATATCAGTGCCTTTCAGTTGGACCGGTATCTTGCAGCTAGTTACTAGAAATTGCTCCTAGTGATGGCCTTGGTATGGTTTGCATTCAGGAAGTCATTGAATCCTTTTTTAGCATTTATATGAACGTTTGTTTAAAGATAATTTTAACTTTCTAGTCTTCTTTGGTAGTGTATATTACATTCACATAGAATAAAATTATATTTAAGATCAGAGTTAGCAGTGAAACATTTTATATTAAATATTTTATCTATTTTTAGTAAGAATTTTTATCTAATTCAGCAAGAAACAATCGTAAAATTCTGTAGGTCCCAAAAGCTGCGACGGGCAGGCGCTGTATTGAAAGAATACCGGATGACAGAATATCAAAGTTAGCGAGTAACTAGATACTCCAGCGGGAGCAACGTAGAAGCTCACCAGCTGGTGCTGGGAAGATTCGGGATTTAAGGAAGAATGGCTGGAAATAGGTTTCATGTAGTCATGGAGAAGACTAAATACCACTTCAGTGTCTTCGAAGTGGATAAATGTCAAACGTCGAACGTGACAAACTTAAAAAAATATATTTTTAACGTTTGATATCTGCATACTTTGATATTTTAATGAATTTTTTATTGTTTAGGAGAACACATTCTTATTATGAAGTTGTAATTATTCAGAACATAGGTCTTAGAACGATTAAATGTATTAATATCAAAAAGGTAACATATAGGGTAGAAAATTGTCGCTAAAAATAATGTCGCTGTAGCTTAGTTGGATAAAGCACCTTCCCCGGTTAGGAAAGAGATCCAGGTTCGAATCCCGGTGGCGCAACAACAATATTTTTCGATTAAATTGATTTTACATGTATATCTTTATAATTAATATATTTAATTCATATTTAACATTTTTTATTGATTACAATACTAATAAATTTATTGATATTGAGCTTATAATTTAAAATTGATTTATTTAATTTCGAGAACCAGTTATAAACGTAATTGTGGTTTTAATATTTACAGTATCCGGTTGATTGTGTAAACGTTGCCGTAAAAAGGAAATATGATGATAGAACCGCCGCGGCGCGGAGGATGGGGATGGTGGCAGATACAATGCGGAAGGTAAGGAAGGTAGCGACGTAGTTCCATGCCGACCTGCAATTACCCACAAATTATGGCGGATATTTTTACGGGCAGACTTATTTTTCATATTTAATCGCGGGCGATTTCCTCTCCTTCTTCGCCGGGGCAGTGATGTACGAACCGGTGATGGATGCGGGTCGCAGGATCGTTTAGGGCTTTTTAAACGATGTAAAGGCAGAGTTTCGTAATAGAAATCTAATATTCGGGAATCACGTACTCACCACACATCACGACTCTTCCCATCGCTTTCCCACACTTCCCCCAGAACGGGCGTCACTTACTCTTTGGACCATTTAAGTGGCATAGTTGTATTAGTAAATTGATTAGTAAATAGCCCCTGTACTCTCCATAGAACTGTATTTATTTATCTAAATGATACATTTATATAGTTGAGGTTCAAAACAGATGTACGAGTGATTAGTTACAGGTAGGGCATCTGAATACCTGGACAAATTCATCGCCCGGTTTTCGTATATTTTTCATAAAAGAACCGGGTACCCGGTTCGGTTCCGGTTCAGTGCCATTTTTTTCCACTATTATAATTATACTGAACCAGAGTATAGATTATTGTACAATATATACTAACATGTTTGATTTCGTATTGGATTCAAATAGTATTTTTTTAAATAAATAAAAATTGTTCGAATAGGAAATTGAAAGAGTTGTATAATTGTTAATATTTCATATTTTTATTTTATTAACCACTAAAATGAGTTTAAATACATCTACCGGTTTAGAAAAATACTGAATCTCTATTTCTAATCCGGGAAGTACACTACCAATTGTGTTATAGCGCCAGTATTTTTCATGACAAATTTTCGAACCTATATGTTACACATTTTCAAATTAATACATCTGTTGTTCCATTATTTGAAAGCCATCTACATTGTTTTTACGGAATCTCAAATACCTTTGAGTAAACCGACTGTAGACGCCAGAATTATCAATTTTAATAGAGATCCAGGTTCGAATCCCGGTAGCGCAAAAACAATATTTTTCGTCAAAAATTGATTTCATATGTATATATTTATAATTAATACATTAAATTAGTATTTAAAACATCACAGACCTATGTTCTGAATAATTACAACTTCACAATAAGAATGTGTTCTCCTTAATAATATTTTTTTAAATCGAAATTGTCTTGTACACTCATTTCATTTTAAACAAAAAAGAAATTATAATAGACAGAATACAGTATCAAATACATTTTGTTTTATTACATACATTATAAATTTATATTCTATTACATTACATATATGGCATTACAAACACTACATTAAATATTTATTAAACACATCACATACATTGTAGATGTCAAAGTTTTCCTCCATAAGGCTGTGTAATTCAACATCCGATATCCTCATCTAGTTTAAGTAAATATCGCATTTGAATTAACGGTGTGCATTGGTTTCTCACAATAGATTTACGAGTTGTGGGTCGGGTTTGTAATGCCTACTGAGGGCGGACTTTCGAGATGAAATGGTTAAAAGTAATATTCCCGTGGAAATGAAAGCAGAATTTCGCGCATTTCTGATTGATTATGTTTCAATTACATTTATGATAATGTTTTCTATACTTTTATACCTGAACGCCACGAACATAATAATACATCAGTGTGACAAAAGATGTTTAATTTGGAAAAATCAAGAATTTAAAAGAACCGGGTACCCGCCGAAAATTACCCGGTTCTCGATTATTTTTAAATACGCGGGTACCCAGTTCTATCGTTCCGTTCGGAAGCCCTAGTTACAAGTATGCTAACAGTTACCTCCAAATATAAGGTGTATGTATATGTGGCGAGTAGACAGCGATACCAGTGGGCTATGCGGCGAAGTTGTATTATTCGCAATACGCGAACGGGCCATAGAGGTCACTCACATCAGGCTGACTGAATATGATGGATGGTGTACACACTTCGATAGTGAGGAGAATGCTCGACCCGTCTGGCTACTGATGACGACGAGGCCATTCTCTCTCGTACACCCGACCAGTTTAGCTTCTTTATTTGTGAACTCTCTCAGTAATGTGACACTATTGTGACATATTCATCTTAACATGTGAACTCACTTCGTTAACTCTTTTAGAATAAACATCGAGGCAGAACTGAGGAAAAACTTTTAATTCATTTGTCATTTGAGATGTTTGCATTACTTGAACCCCTTCTGTAAACTGGAGTCGATTTTAGTTAAATCAAAAATGTGAATTTACCTGAGCATTCACCAAACTAGTAATCACTACATTGGAACCCTAACATTCCAGGCAACAATAAACAATTTACTAAATATTTATAGCAATCACAAGATAGATATTTAATATATATATGGAACATAGATCCTGAAAAGGAAAACAAAATATGGTCGACATCTCCGAGATGTGGTGTTGGCTTCGTTTGGTGCGTAGGTATACGGAGATTCTTCAGAAAATCTACGCTTGTCACTATTGCAGACTATTCAAGTCTCTGCAACAACAAACCGATAATAGTTGGATTAAGTGTTGAAGAAATACGTACAGTACGTCAATTGACCTGTAAAAAATGCATTATTAATTATTATAAGTTAGTAAAATAATTCGTATTCAGATGAGTACAAAATTATTCCCTGTATTTTGAGCCTTGAAATATGTTTGTAATATATAAATGAGTACTTATTTTTCTCTTGAAAAGCTGTCTAAAATATGGATAAAAAAAACCTACGCACCTTCTAAAAATATTCAGATATTCGATATTCCTAGCAGCAGTGTAAAAAATTATCTTTAGAACCATTATTATAAAAGGCTTTTATTTAAATTACGTTTTTTATAAAACTTAGCAGATTCAGAAAAAATTCTCGGTTTGCTATTTTTAACACTTAATTTTTTATTATCTCTTCTTCACGAATTATTCACACATTTTGTACAATTTCATAAACCTAATACATACTAATAACTCAATGTTTATTTCTGCAATATAACATTGTGTAATATTGAATCAGTCATTGCCAATTGCTAGGTTCGCTAATAGTGGCCGTGAAGCAGCCTCGGCCGGTGTTTCCGTAAAACATATTTTTCAATTATAAAAAAAGATGTCGTCTATCACAGCCAAATAATGCCAAGCGGACTAGTAGAGGACCACTATAAAGCGGTTTGTGTCTTCGTTAAATATATATATAAAGCACACCAGATATACCATACAATAAAATAATATAATAATAGATTACGCAAATTAAATTTGAAATAATGTAAATTATTCAAATTTTATAAAAAAAAATCTCGCAAAATTGGATTCGAACAGACACTATCAGAGGTAATTTATTTTCTAGTCAGATGTTTTAATCATTCCGCTACGGCTGCCAATGGGAATCTTGTGGATATTTTCGAATTTATAATATAATGAATGCAGGTGCAAATATACATCTCTACACACGTTTAGCGTAATAAAATAACACTTTCGCATGTCATTTTATATTCTGTCTCCCTCTTTATGTATATATAAGTGCACTCTTTTTGTATTTATTGTTAGTTTTAAATACGCTCTGACGAAGATTGAGCTGAGCGAAACTAGTTGGCGTTCAATAAAATTCGTGGTTATTAGTTATTATTAATTATTAGTTCAAAAGTAGTGTGAATAAGAATTTTATAAATTGAGTAATCAAAGAAGCAGCGACTTTTATTTGTCAGTGTGTATGTTTGTGTGTTTGTAGATGACTCGGTGTGTTTACACGGTTGAAGTAAAATGTAATTACGGCACTTGGACGGGATCCAAAATCTGAAGATGGTCTCAAAAATAGATCCCAGTTTAGGGAAGTTAAAGGTACTTTGGTGACAGAAGAGGGGTTAATGGCTACAGCTCCACTGGCGACTCACCAAGAAAACAAATGCACCCGCTTCGAATGCAGTTTAGAACTTGGATTGCACGTCCCATCCAAGATTCATTGTATTTTATTGCACTGTTGCAACCGCTCGGTCTCCGAAACTAATGAGATATTTTGACTGAAACATCGTGTTTGAGTAGAGATTTTCTTGTTCGTGGAATAATCTTTGTTTTTATTATATTTTAAATATTATATGGCCTATTAAAATATCTACGATAATATACATTTCAATCGAATGGAAGAAAGTCTGTTCCAATTTAAGAATCATTAGTTGAGATCGCGCGTTCTCAGTAATATTGATACTACATTCGCCATTTTTGTTATTACCTTTAAACGGAGGCCATGTCATCTCGTCGGTCTTCTTAATCGTACAATTAAAAAAAAGGTATAATTCAATAAATGAATATATGAATTGGTTCGGTATGCAAACGTATATCATACAAATTAGATTCAACGGCAAAGGAAAAGGCAACAGGCACTTCTCTGGTGACATGCCCTAAGATTTGCAGGCTGTCGAGAAAAGTGGAGGAGCATAGTCAAAAGAGGGGGAGTTCATAGATATCGACGTGGATGATTATTAGCGTATTTCCGCAGAGTTTGATGATTCGGGTTGATGATGATATTCGGGTTTTTACTTCCTGTTTATGTAAATGCCTTCGATAGCTGGTTCCCAGGTTTCATTAACAATAAGCACACATATGATATATGAACTGCACTAACCTCTTTCATTTTGCTGTCTTTCTGGCCCGATGTTGTTGTTCTAGCTGTTAGCTAGGTTGTCTTCTTTAGATTTCGTCCGACCGAAGCGCGCACTGGTGGTTTATTTGGACCGCTGGACTGGTCGAAGCACGGGATGTAATAAGAATGACGCCTGTCGGTTACCGTCTTCTTAGCTTTCAAAAAAGAGCGGCAACACTCACACACACATGTGTACATTATTATAAATCAAGTAATCCAGTGGTGCTAATCGAAGTAACAAGACGCTCCCAAAACTCTAAAAATATACATTTAAATTAACTAAACGACTTGTTATGTGAATTGCTTGTTGATTCGATTGAACGGGTTCGAGCCTCGTTTCAAGAGAGAACCAATTTAGTTCTAATTAAAAATAGTAAGAATAATAAAACTACATGTATTTCGTGTACACATGTCTATTGAAAACATAAATTATTGCTAAATTAACTTTGTTAAATCAAAACTCAAAAATATTCTCCACTGAAATTTATTAATTGATCCACTGAAGTTTATTAATTTTCGGATAGGGATCGCATTGGGATTTCGTAATGAAATTGTTCTGTCAGGTCACTTATAGGTGAGCAGATCGCGAACGAGGGTAATGAAAGAGAAGTTTAATTAAAATCATATGAACCGGATGGACCGGCGTCTTTTCACTGAGAAAAATAAACACAGGTGGGCGCCACCTAGGCAAAATAAAATATTTTCCAGTCACATTACTTTTAACATTTCTTTCAATAATAATTATTTTCTCTTAGCAACCATGATGTAAATTGAAATTTTAAGACGTTTGTTTTTAAATCCTCAGTAAAAAAATATCATCAAAATTTATTTGAAAAATTGAGGCAATTCAATTTGAGCACGAACACCATACAAGAGAAAGAGACAGAATGAGACTGCCATTCAGGAAGAAATCGAAGAAGTACAATAAGATTTAGATTTTTTACATAGATTCAAAATTAAACTTAACAAATATGTGCAAGATAAGTTATAGTAAAAATGAAAATTTCGATATTGTTTAGACTCGTATTAGAGCATATATTGTCACGTTAGAATTAAATCCCTTGGTGGGATAAGATCCCGTGGACTGTATCGATTATAATAATGATTAGTTGATGAAACCCGAAGTGGATTTATAATGGCAGATTGGATCTGACATACCTTGCTCTAAAGTCCTGGGTTGATCGTCGTATTCACATCCAGTTGACTCGCACGTTTGTTGTGAAGAACCGAAAGATCACTGCACTTCTGGAGGTGTCGAGAACACCGCTTCTTCGTGGTCCTTGCGTCACGCACGGCGAAAACGATAGAAAAAGAACACAGATCTTGATAGTTCGGTGTCTGAAAGCAATCTTTTCCTCGTCGGCGAAATCTCTAAGTCATTGGTTGGCCAGTGCGGGACAGGTATATTAAGGTATACATTGGAAGGACAAAATGCACAGGGAGTAGGTACTCGTCTTGTGTCAACTTCCCTCAAGATATAATTTTTATTACTCGCCACATTTACATGAGGTAAACACTGAATCAGAGATAAGTAGTTTGATCGAGACTGTTCTGCATCCGACAACGCTCGGGCTGGTCTGAATTACACACATTGAAATAAATTTACCACAGGTGAAAGAAAGGTCGTAAGCTGCAGGTGAGTGCCTAGGACTCTATTCCAGCCGAACCCACATTTATCATGTACCACTGTCTAGCCGGTGGCGGTGCTCTGGCACTTATGTAAGCACATAAATTTAAATGAGCTATATTGACACAATTCTACATGTTATCTGTAGTTTTGTATGGATTAGAGACGTGAGCATAAGTGGAAACAATGCTGAATATAATAAATATAAATAAAATAATCGTGCACTAGAGATGATAATAGAAAAGTGCATTATAGCGGAAGTTTTATGCAAATTGGTGGTTTCATGCGAATGAGTGGATTTGGGTGAAATGGTGGAGTTTGGGTAGGACAGTTGGTGTCTACGTTAGGTTTTATTAGCCAGTGTTATCGGAAACTTATCTAAATTTAGGTATAATACCCAAAAAGAGAGATGATTTAAAATAAAATAATAAAACGAAACGGCTTGGATCTCAAGGGCTCAGGCAGAAATACGAAATATATAAAAAGCAGATATAATATATATTTTTTTATAAATCCTCGGCACGTTTTCACTTTTACAGACCGAGATTTCCTCAGAGGAAACCTCAAAGGGCGGTTAGAAATTAATGTTAAAAAAAGTGTATGTAAAAAATCGAGTAATCTATTTTTCCAGCTTTTAAATGTGGTATATTGGATTAAAAATGCTTTGAAAGCGTTTGACACTTGAGTAATTGTAATTTCTCTCCGTCGGGAATCTTTTATCTTCATTTCGAATTTGGACCAAACTCCTTTTACGTCAAATAATGTGTCAAGCCGTCTCATTTCTCCTCGGAAATGTATTTCAAATTGCTTATTTACTATCGTATCTCGCGTTATTTACTGTCGTATATTAGTGGAGTATTAGTGAATTGCGTAGGTGGAGGATATACAGTATTAGACACGTTAAGAGTTGTTCCAGTGGCGTAATTACGCCAATGCAGCCAATGCACTGGTGCCCAAAATTTTTTTGACACTATTCCAAACGTTAATAGTAATTCTCAGCAAAAAATGTAATTATATAATTTTAATTTGTTAATTTGTCGGATTAGAGAACCATCATATAATGAAAATTACGTTATGAATTGCAAGTGTTTATAAACGTCTAAGAACACGTTTATTTTTTTCATGCAAATCTTAATATTATATGAGACGTACTAATTTTGTTCTTAATATTTATTGGATAAACCACGCAATACTAATATTTGTATATCTTATATACAAACATTATTTAGGGAGGCTTTTTTTTTGCATTGTGGCCCAATTTTTATATTATAGTTACGCCACTGAATTGTCCAAATGAGATTCAACCTAATCCGATAAGCAGAGGCGTGCAGTGCATACAAGCAAAAAAGCTGTGCATTACAAAAATTCTGGGAAACAAATGTAAATGAAATAATTAACATAAACGGAAATATTATTCTACAATTAGCGCCATCTGTGTACCAGTAGAGACTTTAATTGCCTAGTACTAAAAACTTACCGCTGTACTCATGGCGCTCTTTTTTTATTCGCTGCATCGTGCTATTGACATGTTCAGTTCTGTCTTTAAGGTAGTGAATTACTCAAGTCATATAAATGACTATTTATTGAATTGAAAATTCCTTTCGGTTGATCCGTTTTATATGGAGCCGTTACCTATGCTGTTTATTAACAGAATAACATTAGAAAGGGTTACAAATTATTGTAGTGTCTACTTTTTATACGAATTGTACTATCTTAATGTTTTAAACCTGTTTATTTCATGATTGTTCTTTAAATTTGGTGCATGGATTGGTTTTTGATTTGAAAAAAACAGAAAGCAATTGGCATAACTATTTCCTACGTTAACCTTTAATAAAAAATAATTATTTCCTTTAGTTATTACGTGAAATATTTTCAAACAATAAATGAATCATGTTCAGTCATTGAAAGTGTTCTTAAAAACGTCCATACATTTTTTATATGGGTAAGAAAGTATTATTTTACGTTAAAACTTAAACTTTAAAAACACTATTAACAGTACTCTAAAATTATAAATAAATACATGATAGGGTCGTGTAAACTACGGATTTATTTTGTCCAAAGACAATGCATTGTATTACATATGATTGTATAATATCATTGGTAACAGCATAACCTAAATCTATACCCACTTCACGCCACTGCTGTTAAGAAACATGTAACTATTTAAATACAAATTAAATTAATCATCCAGAAAGATGTATAGAAAAAATCTATTTATTGAAAAAATATTTAGTTGCTACCGGTAGTGACGTCGCACTAAACAAGGCTCGGGATCGCAAAGAGCGGAGGCAAGCATTTAGTGCTATAGAAGTAGACCAAAGGATAATGATTTTCAGATGCAAGACTTCTGCATTATTCTGCCAGGTAATTAGGTAAACGTCTTCTATTGCCGTTGCTTGTAACATTCGCGTCACATGATGTTAATGCTCAACTATCTCTAAATTTTCCACGTGACCAATCCATCGTAGTGACCTATTCTTCCTCCACATCTACTCTCACATTTTTATTACATTGATTCTGTTCAGAACAACCAGCTTCTTTATTAATAATACTTCATCTGTCAATGAGAGTTACTGTTTCTCACGAAACTCGAGTAGCGCAAATAAACTCAAGTAGAGATATAACATTGTTTTATATATATTGTCGGGTAAAAAACCTACGTTCTTCCTTTTCACCGACTACGACAGTATAGAACATGAGATCCGCAGGTTCTTTTACTTGAGCACACATACCCACCTCATTTTTGTCACATTCTGCCTTCATCATAAACTGAAAAAAATTTACACCTGGAGGTGATAAATAAAAAAATGTTAGTCATTAATAAAAGTAAGACATCTAATCAAGAAAAACGCAAGACTACAAGAAATAAAATAAAATAAAATCCAGACAACAAATCTTCATCTCGTCGGGTTGGGCGCGAGTTCGACGTCCTTCTTGTGTGGGACATTAGATGTCTTGGCATCACATCACGTTTTGTCCCGCAGCATCCAGGCCGATGCGATCAGATTCGTAGACGTGATTTGTTGTAGATCATCATGATAAAAATTATCGCCTACGGTGAGGCGATTAGCTCCAAAGTAAATCCAAAGTAGAAATTATAGTTAAAACCCGAGGTATGCACCAGAGGCATAAGCCAGCGGCATAAACCAAAGGGAAACGTCTTGTTTCCTGTAAATATCATTTACCATGCGATTAGATTAACAAGTTAATAATAGATTATGCACTAGTTATTGAACAATAAAAAATAATTACCCTCTGGGTATAGTGAATCACACACTTCTAAATTTTAGTATGACAGCTTCGGTGATGGTTTGAAGATGAACCATAGATTGCAACCATTTTTATAAGCCGAGACACCGAATGTGATACCAACTTGAGGGTAAATATTTGTGAAATGTCAGGGAGGTTGTCTAAATAAGTGACGGGACAATTTTGTACGTGACCCCCATTTATAACGTCACAATATGCATCTATTTTGATGATGAAACTCAACTCTAACGCTGATTCTATCAATAATTAAAAAATATTATAAATACCTATTATATGTTAAATATGAATTAAATATATTAATTATAAAGATATACATATAAAATCAATTTTATCGAAAAATATTGTTGTTGCGCCACCGGGATTCAAACCTGGATCTCTTTCCTAACCGAGGAAGGTGCTTTATCCAACTAAGCTACAGCGACATTATTTTTAGCGACAATTTTTCGACCCTATATGTTACCTTTTTGATATTAATACATTTAATCGTTCCATCATTTGACAGAGCCATCTACCTTATTTTTACAGAATCTCAAATACCTTTGAGTAAAACTGATAGCAGACGCCAGAATTATCAATTCATTTTTATTAAATTTTTGGGACACATTGATACAACTTTATTATTTAGGAGAACACATTCTTATTGTGAAGTTGTAATTATTCAGAACAATATTTTTCGATAAAATTGATTTTATATGTATATCTTTATAATTATTATATTTAATTCATATTTAAAATATCACAGACCTATGTTCTGAATAATTACAACTTCACAATAAGAATGTGTTCTCCTAAACCTATTATATATATTAATTATTATAATTTTTATGTTATTGAAGGATTTTGACAGTGTAAACTTATTATAACTAAAATAATAAATATTTAACATGTGATACTATTTATGAAAATTCACAAACATGTTTAGATGCAGAAGATAAATATAAAGATAAAAAGTGGGAGAAAGGGTGGGGAGGTTTTGTTGCGGTAAAGGGAGAGCAAGATGTGAGAAAATTGAGATTGTGGTGGTTAATAAAAATAACCCTTTGAGCGTAGTAAGGCTAATATTGTTGTTGTGCCACCGGGATTCGAACCCGGATATTTTTATCGATAAAATTAATTTTAGATGTATATCTTTCTAATTAATTCATTTAATTAGTGTTTAAAATATCACAGACTATATGAATAGTTACAACTTCACAATAAGAATGTGTTTTAATAAAAAAAAAATATTTCGTACAGTAATCTGACCATTTCATGACCAGAACACCACACCATCTATATCACACGTGTGAAAATAAAACACTTGTACTTTTGATTCCCTTCGTTTGATTTACTTGAGACCGTGCGTTTACTAATTCACGCATTTTGTCTTCTAGGGATGTTATCAATCTAACAATTTAATTCAACAACTTATATTTAAATTACTGTTAATTTATAGTCAAAGTCAGCTATATAATTTTATTTATATGAAATCTTTTTTATGGCTGTCCTTTTTTACTTAATTACATTAATTTGACTTTAAAATATCATAAGTGTTGAAACAGAAATATTACATAGAACCGATTGAATTAATCGTGCAAAAATAAACCCTCAGAATTACAATGAATAGTTGTTCGTTTTCATTTCACATAAATTGATTAATGTTAATATAAATACAAGTTATTGATGGATATAAATGAAACAATGTTATTACTCTACTTGAGTTAATTAGCACTACTCGAGTTTTGAGATAAACAGTAACTCTCATCGTCAGGTGAAGTATTAAACTGACGACACGTAAATATAAAAGACAAGGTTTAGATGGTGGACATACAAGTAATTAGGTACTGACAAATGGAGGGTGTGATGGCAGAATTACTGGTGGACGTTGGAGGGTTGGTTGTAACAGGAATATTGAGAGGAAAAGAGATGAGTTACTGGAGTTCAATTTACTTTTAATTTCTAAACTTTCAGAAGTTTAATGGTACATGAATGAAAGGAATGATTATTATTCATGATGTGGTTCGCAAATTCGGAAAAGTTGTTGTACTGTTTCTCTCGAAACTCGAGTAGTGCCAAAAAAACTCAAATAGAGTAATAACATTGTTTCATTTATATCCATCCATTATGATGAAACACTACAAAGTTCCTCCGGTTCTATTAATAATATACAAGGTATTGATTTAAATTTGTTAGATTATTAATACCTTTACAAGCGCATTCGCGTCTCAAGTAAATAAACGAGCAGAATAAAAAAAAAATTTTCACATACAAGATTTTGGAGTTTTACAAACTTACCTCTGAAACAGTAAATACCATTCACATTTCTTAATAATGTAAAGACACTTGAATATCATCACAATAAAAAACAAGACAAACATACTATGTTTTGCACAAACGTAATTCAGGTTAGGAATGTGTACTATCTATAGTTCCATCTACCCTCCCAACGTTACGGAAATGGGGCACGATGATATATTATGTAAGTTTTCGGAATTCGCAAACAATATTAGTTTCAATTTTCACCAGCAGAGCGCGTAGCGTGGCTGAAACTAAAGGACCGCTGTAGTTGATATCGAACGGAATTGAAAAATAATTCCGGTAATGGCGGTCGTTGAATGAAATCGACATAAACAATGAGCATCGCGACGCTCGCTTTCCCCGATACAAAGTTAATTTAATTCTTGACTGCGTAATTTGGAAAATTGCTCGCCGTCTCTCCGCTAGAATAGTCCCATTCTGGTCCGCAGAAACAATTTACCCGCCGCGGTTCCTGTATTCTTTTGATACCCGGTCTCACCTACTGGGGAAAATTAATTAATTTTAATTTTGTTCGCCATTTTCGAGCGCTCCTACGCGAAAATATATACAATTAATATTTTTTCTATCGATATCGCTACGTTGTTTAATATATGCATTGTTCGGAAATTTTATGATGGAAGCATATTACAATGATGAATTATTATTAGTGGCTGGCTCTTATAACTCGTGTTCACGAGATTCATGAGATTTTGGATCACGAGAGTCACGCTCGTCAAATATCAGTTAGTTGGGTGATTTTGAATCCTTCGTGGATTAGTTAAATCAAAATACGTGTTTGTAATTAAAGGCACATGTTTATTACACTTTTCCAGAATAAATGTTTGTAGGCATCAGTGGTTCTCGGTGACATTTGTACGTATGTGGGTCGATCTCACCAATCTTAACGGGTAGTATCTTCAGATTAAAATCTCAACATATGCCATCATTATCATCACCACTGGCTCTGGTGGATTTAGGTCTCCCCAAGAATTATCCTCTATTGGTCTCCGCTATACACCGTTTATTTTCAGTTCCGGGATTCTAAAACAAATATATAATATAGAATATATAATAGACATAGTCAATCCATCAGGGTCTTATATTCAGAAATGCCTCTGGTGATTGTTATTCATGTCCAGCCACCGAAGTCTTCCTATTTTAACAAACCTTGAGATGTATTTTATTTCATTATACAGATTTAAAGAGCTCATTATTGTGACTTAATGCCAATATTTACTTTATTTTTCACACATTAATGAAATTACGAATAAAGCTGTGAAATGTTTTGGTTTAGTACTAAGAGCGGTGAAAGATATCACAATTCACTTAAATCGCTAAAGTTTTACACACAGCTGTGGTTCGTAGCAATTTAAAATTCAACTCAACTATTTGTCTCCATTCACTCCATTGTACTCTTATTTCAACTAACTTGTGTAGAGGAACTTTACCACTACTAGTAATACCAATATCAGTGCTTTATTTTTCTGTTTCTTCTGTCACTGGGGACGAATGGCTAGCGGTGGTGTTCTGATGACAAGTCAGATCGTTATTATTTTGTTTTGTCTTTTTCCCTTTTTTGGGGGCGTGTTTTTTCTATTTTTCCCCCGACTCCCCGACTACAGCTCCATTTACCGTGTTGTCTCCGTTATGGTTCTGAAATTATGTAACTCTGAAACTTTTATTTACCATTTTTTATTTAATTTTATTTAACTGTTCTTTGTATGTTGGAATTTATTTTACGTACTATGTTTTTTGTGATGATATCCTTAAATGTATCTTTTTATTTTTCTGAATAAATAAAAGGTCTGGGACAATGAGGGTGTTTGTAATGGCGGCTGTGCGGCTCCGTTTTCTCACTTACGTGACAGACGGAATTGCACAGCTGCCTATTAGCATTAATAAAATGCCAACCAGGTGGCGAATGAGAAGGACCATATAGGAGCTAGGAGAACTTTAAGTGATTTATTATTTTTATTTAAAATAGTAAATGGCATACTGGACGCCCCTAATTTAACTGAACTGATTGTATACCACGTTCTTGCGTGGGGTACCAGGTCTACGGAGCTGTTCCATGTAAATGCATCATATACATTTTTTTTGTAGAAATGCACCCACATAAAGACTTCACAGGCTTCGCAACGAGTTTGGTTTAGATAGACTAGATATATTACGATATTCAATTTTTAAATATAAGTGATGTTTTTGATGCTGTCAAAGTTACAATTGATTTTGATACACAGCAATTCTGTGTTAAATCTAAATTTTTATTGTTTATTTTGCTTATTTTTTTATTTTTTATGGTTTTTTAAATTACATTATATTTACATTATATCAATTTCTATTTTTATATAAATATATTCTATCAACTACTATTTTATATATATATATTATATATATATATATTCCATGCTACTTGTGTAGCTGCTCATGTTTTTTTATACCTAACCAATTTTGTAAAAGCCCATAAAGGCGTAAATAAATAAATATATATAAATAAAATAAATATTTAATAAAAATCAACTTTGCGGTTAAAATTAATTTTTAGATTATTTAACTTTGTTTTTTTAACCACTTAATTAATTAATACACAGAATTTAACATAAAAAGTCAAAGAGTATTTAAGATGTTTAAATAGTAATAGTTTTTCTGAATTTTCCAGACATTTATTAGAAAATTATTGTATTTTTGATAAATATTTGAAATAGTCTGTTTTACATATAAAAAATGTTGGTCTTAAATTGAATAATTTAGAATCATTAGAAATAAATAAAACGTGTAAAATTAACCAAAATAACAATAATATATATATATATTTTAATTAGATTTTTATTAAACATTAGAATAATGTGACATACATGGTTTTAGTTAGTTCATTTAAATTATATTTTCCGAAACCGGTTGGTGTATTAAAATAAATCTATAAGTGGTTAAAAACAAAGTTAAATCGAAATTTTTTTCTTCTTAAACTGATCCGGTGCTCAATATTTTAAGTCAGTATCCTTATCTCAGACGCTTCTGTAAGCACTGGTTTGTTAAGCGTTTTATACACCAAAAATTTCGTGAAAAAGACGTATTGTGGGTATAATAACTTGTACCTCAAGTAAATTTCTAATAAAATTAAATAATTATTTTTTTGATTAAAATTTTCAGAAAATTTTCGGTCCTCTCGTCCCTTCCCATCTCATTAAAAACATTGTGACAAGAAAATATGATACGTTCGGGGTAATAATATTAATTATCATCCTTTGTGCTGTTTTGTTCGGTAAGTATCAGATTTGTTTTATACCTGGGCTGCGTGATATTGGCAGACACCACAACGGGCCTTGACGTAAAGCGTAGAATTATCACAGGAGAGTTCAAGTGTGTTTATAGGATTCATTAAATGCTTAGAAAACAGTGGTTTTTAAAGGGTCCTAAAAATAAAATAAGTTTTGAACCAAAATACAGATAAAAATGTTCAGGTTTTCACAGCCATTCAGAATCATATGAAAAGTTTTCTGGGATATTTTTCCGTGTGTACCCTATGGCCGACGTTTCGGATCCCATTGGTAGCAGCCGATAATGTGACATCAGCCCGGATCCTGTGAGGAGATCCAACACGTTGGCGAAAGATGTTGGATACACATGGCAAAGACATAGTTACACTCAACTAGCGTCAACTAGTTCTTGAGTGTATTCTACTGTGCAAAATTGATTTAAATTGTATAAAAAAACACATTATTCATTTCATTCGTATTATTAACTTCATAGTTGCACGTATATACGGCTTAAGTAATTCCGTTCTTGTACTTTGACAATTATAATTAAACATGTATTTTTATTTAACATGCTCAAAACAATAACAATTACAACAAAGAATAAATACGAAAATCTGTTGTTTGCAGATGATCTTAAATATATATAAAGTAATCTCTAAAATAAATGACTGTATTTACTTTGTAAAATAACCTAAATGTGCTTTATATATCGTGCTGTGCTAATGAACTATATATTATATTAACCATTCCTTACCGATGATGTAAACTATGTTGACATTGCCTCTAATTATGTGACTATCTCTGTAAATATACCAAATACAGAGTTCATATTTTGGTATTCCTCCGTAATATATTTATGCATTGGATAAAATCACTGCAATATATAAGTATTTACCATACGCAATAATAAAACATGTTTTCTCGAAGAACCTGATGTGAATTTGTCAATACGTGTATGTGTACGTACGAGTGGTGCGGAAGGCGCTGTGCGCGGGGTGTCTGATGCCGATCATCACTTTAGTGGCAGAGCGTGCGCTGGTCGAGTTAGACGTACATTATGCGTCTTTATGCTGTCGTTCATGATGATCAATGTTTTTTCTCATTTTTAGTAGTTTTACAAAATAATTACATATACAAGTGAATATATATATATTTATATTTCAATACTGCATTAACTATTGATTATTGATCAATAACGAACTTCAGTCAGTTGCGATCTTAAAGATTTGAATAATGTGGAGCAGAATGATTAGAGTAGCTAAACATAGATAAACGGGAGAAGAGAGAAAAGGATAACGAAAAAGAAGGAGAATGCTCTCTCCTAAACAATATACAGAATTGGCTGAATGCGGGTAAAGTGAATTATTACTGTGATTTTTGACTCTCAGCGTTTTTGTGGTAAAGTGGTAACATTTTTTTATTATTATGGAGATTGTATTTCTGTTGTTTTTTCGAGTAACCTTTAATGATCATAATATAAAAAGTATTAAATATCAGTTATTCCTTTCAAGGATTCGATTTTTAGTTCAGACAAAGCTCGAATTTGTAAAGAGATATTGTAAATTTTTATGTAATAAGGCCTAAAAGGCTTATAAATAGCACAATGGTGACATTGTTGATAACCAGTCATTGTTATATATGTGTGCGACTGCCGTCTCTTCTGGGTTAGATCGCGCTCTTTGTATATGATTTCCTTGGGGAAACCTAGGCCGACGTTTTAGTACGGTAACACGTGCCATTGTCAAGGCGTTGCTTAAAAAATTTACTGTACAATTATACTTTTTCGCAGGAAATGTCTCTTACAGTTGAATTAATTTTAGTTCGAAGTCACCCATTTTTGAGGAAACGCTTTGAAAATGATACATATTACCGTGGTGAAACGTCAACTTAAGTTTCTCTAAGGAAACCATGTACAAAGAGCGCGATCTAATTCAGTAGAGACGCCAGTTGTATATACTAGTGCCTTAAATTATATATTATTTATTATTAATATCGAGGTGTTATCCACTAAAGCTTCTTACTTGTTTAATAGATACTAATGATCCTGTCAATTGTTAGAAATACAGAGAAATTAATATTTTTTAAACTGTTAGTATAATGTTTCAGAATGAAACTCATTCCAAGTATTTACCAATTTAAAGCCTGCAGTTGCCTTGCTGCAAAGCTACAGCTTATCAGAACTATTGTTTGTTCGCCTTTTTACAAAGGGTTTATGAATTTTCGCAATATGAAATATGCAAAGGGCGTGCATGTAATGCAAAAGGCGTGCATTTAATTTGTTTTTCAATATTGAAAATGATTTAAAAACGCAATGTACTGCAAAACCGCCTGTCGGCAGATACGGAACTTTGCTAAATAAGGTAGTTTAAACCTTGGTTAGATTAAATAATAATGAAAAACTCTCCGGCCGGGGATTAGAATCCCCACATCTGATTTTTAAATACAGTATTCTAGAACACTCAGTAATACGAAACGTGTGGATTTTATCATATTTATAATTAATGTACAACATAATACGCTGGCGTGTTACTTATGTGAGTATTAAGCAATGTAATATAAGATATTTCAGATATCATGACCTCGGAATATATCATCTAACATTTTGATTTTACCCGAAATCAGGAACTTTGTTACTCTGAAATTTGTATAGTGGTATTTTTGTAAAAATTTCAAAAATTCCGTTGATAATATCGAAAAATTAATATTCAAAACTTTGAAGCTCAATATCTCGCAGATCGTTGTTTTTTTTATAGATCTTATGCAGTGAGAAAAATCCATTAATAATGCAGCGTAAAGAAACAGGCCGAGACGAGATCCAGTATTACCTCCGCAGGAGCGGCCACTCAGTGTGTAATTAAAAATACATGAAAAACAAGATGGCCGATATTAAAATCGCCTATTATTATGCTAAACTGCCCTAGCGGAGGGCGGATGGTGGATGGGGGCTTTTCATTAAAATATTTGGCGAGCTATAAAAGTTCCCGAAATATTAAAGGGGAAGATGAATTCCTGGAATGCTTCTGGTTATATTCATACCGGATTGAATACTCCATAACACTGAAATAAATCTCTGGAATATTTTTTAGCCCCGCCGCACATATTATTATTAAAGCTCTCGAATTTCGCGGCAATGTTGTCACCGGCGGCGGCACGAAATAGTCTTTAAGAAATAACATTTTAAATTTAATCGTCGGTCGTAATATCTGTCTCATAAAACCATATTTTAAAGGTCTGTGTCCACGGAAGGAGACAATCTCAGAGATTTAGCTGAGATACATCTCAATACCGTGGTTACGCGATGAGAGACTCAGAGATCTGCTTGAGATTGTTAGAAAAAGAAAAAAACTCAAACGATTTGATACTAAAACTATCATAAATCACTACAACCCTCTATTCTTAAAGTTAGATATAAGTTAATGAGGAGAACACATTATTTTTGTGAAGTTGCATTTTTTACTGAACAGAGTTCTGTGGTATTTAATAATATTTTTGTTGCTACCCGGATTCGAACCTGGATTCTTTCCTATCCGGAGACGCGTTAACCGATTACACCACACCAACATAGTAAGTTGACGACAAATTATCGAACGTATATGCTGCAGATCTTTCAAATTGATACGTCTTTTATCCGGTAGCACCAAAAATATTTTTTTTGAATAATTGATTTTTCCTGTGTGTCTTTCTAATTGATACGTTTCATTTGTATTTAGATATGAGTCATAAAACATTAATATAAGGCTTTAAATTACAAATATTTATTGCGGCCACTGGGGAGATTCAGAAACACCTAAATGATGAATATGGCGACAATGATATTTGAATTTTGTTATTTTCCGATACAATTTATACAAACTTAATTTGACGCCAATGAACACGTCGTTTACGTTTAAATTCCGAGTCCCAGCATAAAATATTAACCAACTAGTTCAATGAATTCATATAAACTATTTAGACTAGCTAAAAAAATCTTCCCTTAAAACAAAGCATGTTTATGATAACAAGGGACATAGTTTATAAAATACCCCAAGCCATAGTATTTTGGGTATCGATCATAGAAAGTTCTTATCAAATAAATAAATAAATTTATCTTACAAAGTGTTCAAACCAATTAAATTCGACACTATGGCGGCGTGAGAAATATAATTCATTCAACATATGAGTGTGAAGTATGGCGTTGGCTCCAAAGCATCTCATGGGAGCAGATCCGTATCTCGGTGATTGTCGAGTCAAAAGTCTCATAAAAATCTCTTCCATGGACACGGGCCGCAAGTATGATTTGTTTATTAAAACCTTCCTTTTGTGTCACATTAAATTTTTAATGATTTAATTAAAAAACGTTTTAGCATTTTTTCAGTATTTATTTATTAAAAAGTTAAAGTTTTGTTATTGAATCATTAAAATGGAATTTCACTAGAAATTAACAGTTTTAAAATCAGAAATATTAAATTTAATTTTTTTTGTAAGGCTGAGATAATTATCGAAAGAAAGATGACTGCAGGAAATAAAGTGAACGGCGCTTTGGATGGAATAATGTCTAATGAGAACTTGTCAACTGAGGTAAGACTAGCGGTGGTACACAATGGAGTCCCGGTAAAGACACTGATTTATGGAAGTAGGCATGAAAATCAAACATGAAAGTTTTTATTGTCTGTAGTCTGCTTTACCAATTTCGCCATAATGACGTATTAATTGTAATTAGTCTGATTTTGATATAGTTCTTGTATCGACACAGATGTATAAAAGTGAGATCTGCAGCTGGCAGAAGAAGAACGAAAGTTGACTGAATGCAGTGGAAATGAGATCACTTAGGTGTATATGTTGCAAATCCATTTATGACAGAGTAAAGAATTAATAAATTAAGAGAGAATGTAAAGCTGATCTTTAGAATAGTGAATATAATTAAAAAAGGATTGCTTAGGTGGTTTAATCGTGTGGAGTGGATGGATAAGGAGACAATAAAACGAAAGGTATATCATAGCTTGTTTAAGAAGAATGTATGAATGTGGATGAGGTGAGAATTGTGTCAGTGTGGCGCTCTATCCTCTCTGCCTACATCCGCTGCGAAACGGATTAGCAAACGGATAAGTTAGATTTATTTGGCCTTTTTGATAAAGTAATATGGACATAATGTCAGAGATGTTCACTGTCTCCTTAACTAGATCGAAGTCTGTGTTAAAGGAGACATCCAACAGTGAAATCTAAACAATGTATTAAACAAATTATCTCAATTAAAATACTAGTTATACATTTGAATAATCAGTAAAATAAAGACCATAAAATTAGTGATGTATAAAAAATATTTTCGTTTGCCTTTGTATAACACAATACAGAGAAGGGAGCAAAAAATAAAAGAAAAAGAAAAAACAGAAAATTAAAATATTGTATGAATAAAATAAATAGTAAGCATTTCCATAAATCTTTGCTCAGTTTCTTTTTTGGCATTGGTAGAGGTTGATAGGAAAATAATTGCAATTTATGACCTTCAAATTCAAATGCCGCTTGGCGCACACCACCGTTACCACTTTCAACATTTCCCGGATCACCTATCATCTGCGTCATCATATACTCTATTACTGTTTATGGCTTATCTTTCTTCAGCTGATTAGGCCGGCATGAAATTAATTTAAAATGAAAAAATATTTTTACACTTACTGAATTAGAACTCTTAAAATATCTAGAATTTATCGTTTCGTAGTCTGACACCTCAAATGGGCTAAGCGTGTAATAAAAATAATTTGAGGTGACTCAATATGGATGCGACGCATCACCCGACAGGACGGTGAACAGTGTAATTGCATGCTCATTGCAATTTTGCAGGCAGGATACCCAAATATATGTTTTACTTTGCTGAATTTCGATTATAACAAAATACACTGTACTAAGAATCAAATAAATAAATAATAATAATAATAATTATTATTATTAAATAATATATTGTATTTACTTACATGGTTCGAGGCTTCAGCTACTCTTTGAAGTTATATATCAAATATATAATAATTTCTTACTAAATAATATTTATATCGATCCTATTAATGTGTATTTTTTATTGGGTTTTTTCATTTCATATCGCCGATTAAAATGTTGAATAGAAATAAAATAAATTGAAGTTGTTTTACTGGACTTTTCTTGGTAACGCAATAAACAAACAATCAAATATGGCTCTCTGGCCTGACGGGTCGCTGTCAAAGGAACAATAAGGAGAAATAAAAGAAGCAAGAATATTAATGGGAAGGGTGGGGCACGCATAAACAGAGCTGAGGGTCCTGGAAAACAATACTCAGGGCAAAAACTGACCCCAAGATGATACAAAAGGCTTCGTTGGCTTTATATACTGCTAGCTCCCTATATAAATTTAGTCGAGAATGATTCTGTCACTGTGTGGGTACTTTTCTCATTTGCTCGTAAAACATAAATATGCATTAATTTACTTTATACCTAATTGTATCGCACAGGAATTTCTCCGCCGAGCAGGCGTCGTATTGATTGACGCGATAAGACACATGTAGATAGTTTTAAGGTGTCGTCATCGGCTCAGCGCGAAAGAACCCGTGGGATAGATTTGGGAAAACAAAGACGTCTTGGAAGAACGTCCCACGCGGCGGGCTGTCGCTGTATGACGTATGTACTTACAAATGACTATGTATTGTTATGAATTTAAATAAAAACAGGAGTATTTTGCTGCGGCAGGCATTCTCCATTTTGTCGCCGTAGTGTGCTTATATTGAACATCTTTTGTTTTTTATTTCTTTCGACCTCATCATTATCGCCGGTTGAGAGAAGCTGAGATCGGCGAACCACCCTTGTTTTCTTGTTACCTGTACGGAACACCTAATGTTTTCATTTTTATTCTATTATAAATCATTTTATGTTATGAAATGTAGTATGTGAGTATAATATATACTTCTACTTTACCCCTCGTACACCACATGGGCTGCGTTCGCTTTTCCTAGTCCAGATCGATCCAAACTAGAGGAGGTGCAGACAATCACACACACATATATATATATATAAGAGATACTTGTAGAATTAAACGCGCGTTTAATGCAAAAGTTAAGTTTATATACATTGTTACGGAGTGTTTGGGCCCTAGAGAATATGAAGCTATAGGGGCCGCTACCGATCTAGTTCAGTCTAGAGCTTCAAGTGTGTATGTGCGCTCTGGTGTCGCTTGCTACCTCGGATGGGATAATAATGGATTCAAAGTCAAACTATGCTTTTCACATCACACATTTAATTCACAGTAACACAATTTATCCCAACATTGAATGGACGTAAAATGTCTTTTGCATCTACTTTCTTGAAGCCAACATTTTTCTGAAGGAGATCATTTAGGCTAAACATTAATTAACCAAGGTTGTAGTGGGGTGCCGAAGTAGCCTGTGCCAGAATTCATTTCCTGCTCTAGGAGATTGCCTAGACGCCATCCCGTTTAAGCCATGTCCAGGTCGCCCATCCATTCGGCCATCACTCGTATGCCGCATTTTTATTCGTTGTAGCGGGGTCTCTCCTCAACCCGCGGGTGGACCAGGCCCATATATCTCTAGGTTCACCACGGTAACATCACTTTTAATCTCTTCCAGGCGGAAGCGGCGCACCAACCCGCTACTCCCTTTCTCAGCGTTCTCTCTAAAGTCACGTCTATCTCAGCTACCCGCCAAAGTCAGATTCTCGTCCCTGATTCATCCATTTAGACAGCCAATCACCACTTGTATCATAAGTCAGAAAAGCAGGCTACCCAGACCTCGGTGCGCAAATTTAAACATCACAACCTATCGTGCTCACAGAACAGTAAAATATCATCTGATATATACATCAAACTGAGTGATTGAGTTTCCGAGTTTTGAATATGTTTTTTTTTGTTTTCTTTGATGGTGTTTGGTTTGTCGCCCATGATGTGAATTTTTTTACAAAATGGTGCCAAGTATATATTTTTGAATAATTAAATAAACCAATTCGTGATTTTAGACATGCTGTACGTAGGTATATGATATAATAAAACTCATTACATTTGCATTCAAATCAACATTGTCCTACAAAATAATACAAATGTTACTAAAATTTATTTTCTTATTGTTTCCTAAACTACTAGGAAATTTGACATGTTTGTAACACACTTTTAAAAGAAAAAATTAATTTAAGTATTATGATACAAAAAAGTCAATTTTGTCTAAATGTTAGACGATATCTTGTTGTTCCAAGGTCGCGTTATGTAGTATAAAATGACTCCAGTGTCTCTAGACTGGCAAGTTGTCTGTAGAGGGTGCAAGTTAGCAAGGCAGTGGCACCCAAGATTCAGTAATTCAATAATAAGTAAGCGTTGCGAACCCAATTTAGCATCATAGCGCATACAAAAAAATATAGCGCGCACACAATTTTTAACAAGACTTCTTCTTCATGTGACGCATTCTAACAAAGGTTGGCGACCATGTTGCAGTATGTTGATTTATCCTTTATAAAATCACGAACATTTTGAATATTGGACCATTTTCTGAGATTATGTAGCCGAGATAATCTCTTTCTACCCTAGACTACTAGCTCTGCTGCTTTCTATCTCCCCCCGCATAATGAGTTGTAAAATATTATATTTTTTTATACAAATTAAATATATCAATTAGAAAGATGTACAGATAAAATCAATTTATTTAAAAAATATTTTGTTTGCGTATTAAAATACTACTGAACTTATTTATGTTCTGAAAAAACTGCAACCTCACAATAATAATATATTCTTACAATTGGCAAAATTAACTTTGTGGTTAAAATTCATTATTTTTAACTTTGTTTTCTTAACCACTTATCGAGTAAAAGTATATTTAGCGGTTTCGAAAAATATAATTTTCTTCTTCAGGATATCAATAAATAACCAAAAACATATGTTATTATTTCCTAATTATTTACTATTTTTTAATTAACAATAATTATTTCAAAAATAAATTTAGTACCTAACTCAAATTGTTATAAATTTATTTTTTAAATAATTATTGTTATTTTAAAATAAATTCTGTTAAAGAAACAATAACAAATGTTTTTGGTTAGTTATTGACATCCTGAAGAAGAAAATGATATTTTTCAAAACCGGTAAATGTATTTTTACTCAATAAGTGGTTAATAAAACAAAGTTAAAAATAAAAATAATAATATATTCGCCTTAAAAATATGTAAGTTGTATTAAAGTTTATTCAAATTTAATAAAAATGAATTGATTTAATCTCTGGCGTCTCCTAGCGTATATTACTGTAATATATTTTAGATTTGTCCCAATAGAAGGTGATAGATTTTAAACATGAAATAACAGATGTATCAATTTGATAAGAGCTGCGGCATATAGGTTTGAAAATTTGTCGTTGACTTACTAAGTTATGGTTAGCACATTTCTCCGGATAGGAAAAGTTCCTGGTTCGAATCCCGGTGGAAATCAAAATATTTTTTCGATAAATAATTTTTTCTGTATATCTTTCTGATTGATAGATTTAATTTGTATTTAAAATATCACAGAACCAAAAAACTGCAAATTATCAATTAAAATGTACATGTGTATATATTTTTTAAAATATGAATTAAATATATTAATTAGAAAGGTAGACATATAAAATCAATTCTATCGAAAAATATTATTGTTGCGCCACCGGGATTCGAACCTGGATCTCTTTCCTAACCGGGGAAGGTGCATTATCCAACTATGCTACAGCGACAATATTTTTAGCGACAATTTTCGAACCTATATGTTACATTTTTGATGTTAATCCATTTAATCGTTCCATTATTTGTTACGTTTCATTACGGAAAATATGTCCGTATGCAGCGTGCACCTTTTCTTGTTAATAGTTATTAGTTTTCTTGATTAATTTATGTATCTGAATCATTTCATTACTATTGTGGTTAATACGGACCCTACCAGTAGTCTTATAACTGATCTGGTAATGTTTTTCTTATTTTCTTCCCAAACGCACAAATAATAGCATACATAAGTCCTAAAATTGCACAAAAGATTTTTTAGTTAGAGAGATCATTCATTGAAACATATGGTCAACATTGCATTAACACATCGTTTGGAATCTACTCGATGGTGTATCTATCGTTTCTCTTACGCTGACTCCATGTTTTACTTCCACACACGAACGTTGGTACCGGGAGACAATTCAATGACACAAAAGGAACAATTCAAAAATGTTTAAAAAAAATAACGTTGATAAAGATTGGGAGCTGCTCGTACAATGACGAATGTTTCCCGTAGTAAAAATAATATTTAGCCTCTTGATGTAATTAAGTTTGTAAGACAGTTTCTTTGAAAATATTTTCTTTAATATTTTGCATACAATGGTTGTACGGAGAAAAAGGGAAGCTTTGTTGGGGGATCTTTGGAATTTCGATAAAAGCAACAAAATGAAAGAAAGCACCAAATGGCTTTAAGCTCATTGACAAAACTTCTTTCATCAAAAAGCATGCCATTAGAATAAGTGATTTTTTAAATTAATTTAAAACAAAAATGAAACAATAATGGCGGCTCTAATAAAAAAAGTTCAAAGCGGAACAATGAAGGGGCGGAATATGAAAGATTGACGTTGTTTACAAAAATTATGACAATACTTGCTTCTATGCTCCTCTACTTTTTCGGTATCCTGAAGATCTTAAGACTTTCCACTTGTAGGTACAACGGGTGGGGGTTATTCCTCTTCCTCTCCGTTCTTCGACGTGACCCACCACAATAAGCTTCTCCGAGCCATCTTCCCTTCTCGCAAGATGTCCAAAAAATTAAAGGATTCGTTTAAGACAAATAGTTGAGAGTTTGTTCTCGATATTCAGCTCTCGAAGAATGAAGAGATTAGTGCATCTCGCCGGTCCACGGTATGCGCAATATATGTCTCCAGCACCACTTCTCAAAGGCATCAATTCGTCTTCTTTCCTCCACGTCATTCGTCCACGGTTTCACACCATGTAGAAATATCGAAAGCACCAGAGCACGACTCTGCCAGTATTTTCTTTAAACCTATTTTTTAATATTGAAAACATAATTTATAATAAAAAAAATTCCAAAGTGTTCTGATACTACCACTCAACTTGACCAAATAACGAAAATAATTTACATATTAAATTCCTACATAATGTACCGTTCTGGCGATGACGCGACACACGTGCCAATGGGTAACTACGACGCCCCTTAGTGACAGATTATATTCGGGATCTCGCCGTCATAAATATTGGAAGCACTTGTATGTAAAGCGGCTTGTGTCTTGGATAAATATACACAATGAAAATAAATGCTGGGGGGGATTCGAACCTCTGGTCCCAGAGGGAATCTGAGATCTAAACCGGCGTTTTAAGCCTCGTGGTTACGGATGGTTATGCGAGGTGTGTGATCATCATGCGAATATTAATAATAAAAGTGTACAGTAGTACCAATACCACACGTATATTTATTTATTTGTATATTATAAATAATGGTAATGGATATTTCTCTTCTAACTTCGATATATATAATATATATCGTCAAAGATAAACAAGTTAAAAAAATATAATAAATAATAATAATATTCATTAGATCTCATTAATAATTCTAAATTTATTAAGGAGAACACATTCTTATTGTGAAGTTGTAATTATTCAGAACATAGGTCTAAATTTATAGTTGATAAACTAAATATATATAATATGATTGTTAATTAAATAAAGATATCACCTGTACCTATTAAACCAAGTCCATTTAAAGCTATATAATACCAATTAAATAAATCAACTACAAATATATATTAAAAATATATTTTTTTATAAGATTTTACTTATTAATTATCCGGGGAAACGTGTTAACTAATTTCGCTATATCAAGCAAATATTTTTTACGACAAATTTTGAACTACATTCTGTAGTTCTTTATAATTGATACATTCCATTTTTAAAAACAATCAACTTCGTATTGCCACGAATACCAAATACCTTTGAGAAATACACAAATTAATTATTTTCTCTTCACAAAGTTTATAGAAAGTTCAAAAAGTTGGAAATATCGCGACTTTATTAAAGAAATTTTGAAGGTATGAAAAAATCTAATAATTTTCTTTACTATCCTTCACATATTTTGAGATGTTTTACGAGTGTCGCATATTTCAACCGGTTTTACGATCGGAAACAATATTCAAAAGTGGAAAATTCAGAATGCCCAGGTCGCCTGTAAAGTTCAGTATAAAGCATCTTGAATATCTCAGAATTAGTGGACCCGCCATCTCAATCTCCGGATCCGGTATTCCCGCGCGGCTCCTTACTCTGCCGCCTTATCGCTGCCGTGCCCCATACAGCCACCGGGGAGGTCATCCGGCCCAAGGTCACGCGGCCCGCCCTCGCAATCAGAAAATACCCTTAAAGATCTATCGCGCAACCTTCTTTGTTTCATTGTTTATGCTAAACTTTGCTCATTGTGCGAAAAGGCATTTTATTATGTACCAAATCACGTAGCTAAACTGACGTTAGCAAGATTGTATTACGATATAAAAAAATATACAAGTTTTTTTCAAAACTGAAGATCAGACCACTGTATGTTATGCATTTAAAACTAGATATTTGAATCTTTTTATGGCTAAAGCAGAAGTGAAATAAGTAATTCTCATACATTATGCACCAGTTTAGGCTACTTATATCCCCTGCCTAGATGCCTTGATAAATGACTAGAATTATATCTCATCGATTAACATGAAAATGAATATATTCTCCATAATACAGGCTCAATTTAAAAAGTTTTTTTCGTTCTTATTATTTAAGAAATTATATCATTCATGAGTAATAGGCATGTAACATTCCCACGTTTTTAACGTCAAGAACTGTCGCATATCACGTGAATGTATTTAGTTGACCTTGGCAACCGTGCACTTCTATACTTCTGTGCGGTAGTTATAAATTGTAACATTATTAATTCAGTTCCAATATTTTAAAGATTAGTACTTAATAAATTTACCATTAAAGACCATTGAAAAATAATTATTATGATAATAGCAACACTCGCGCATGTGTTGCGGTGGTCGCTGTTATATCATATGGTATCAACCGATGCACGGAACGCTAACGGCCATTCACCACTAAACGAGTGAGGCAGCTGCTCACGCGTTTTGTGTACGGCTTCAGCTGTCGCAGACGACCGACTTTAAATTTGCAACTTATTGTTTAATAAATTGAAATGTTTTATTTCCACCTTGGACCGGGATAAAAGATCCATAATTAACTTTGGACGATGTCGCAAACGGATGACTCAAGCACGCAAGTCAATTTAACATAACTCATCACGCTTCGACCAGAAAGCTACGAAAATGAGTTCATTGTGGAGGAAGAGCGTCTCGTGACCAAGGTCATGGTATCTCAATCCAACTATTGTCTTAATTATTGTTGTTGTTGAACAACTAATAATTATTTTTACCACTGTGGGAGTGGTGGTCAACGGGGATAGTCTGAGGATAGTTGGTAAGATAAGGAATCTCATGTTCTCTTCAGAACTAGCTGGTAGAGATGTGGAGCCCCCGGCTCTATAGCTCACCAAATATGTTGTTCATTCTCCTCAGCTATCAACTTGCAACATTGCTTTTATTTTAATATCTTATTTAAATTTCTTAGCCATAAAAATCGTATTTTGTAACATATTATATTGCTAATTGTCTTAAATGTGTTGCATTGTTGACTTGATGCCATCCTAAGTGAAATGCAATAAGTGACAGGTGTCAGGTGTCAGACCATAATTGACTGAATTTACTTCATCAATGATGCATTTTCTCGCGGCGGCAATGCTGCCCTGTACCACTGTACGCATCTGGGAACCTATTATATAGAGGTCTGTACTAAGTCCTGTGCATAGACCGTAAAAGGTTGCAAAATAATGGAGATCTCTAGTTGTCTCAGATCATTATTCCCAGAGGACGTGTGGGTGATACTGTGCAATATCACCTACACCTTTAATAATTCCATGCACAGGCCTCTGCTGTGGCCAACCCAATACCTCCTGCTCAGCAAATGCGCATGCATAATATGTGGGAGGATGTGCGGTTCGAGAATACGACTCCTCAGCTACACTCGGACTCACAATCGTTAACCATGGTGGACGTCATCTTCATAACGAGGGACCGCTGAAGAAAAATAAGCATATTTGATAGAATGATTGGTGCATGCGTGTTCGGATCAAACGAGTGTGCGTGTGTGTATGCATGGAGATGTCTGTCCTGTAAGCGTGTATAAGTAGGGCCGGGAACGAGTTTGAGCTCTTCGCTCCGCGTCACTCTCCATAGATATACGTACAATCATTGGTAATCAGTACTATATATATATAACATATGCTGGACTGGAAAGAATTACAATAGAAAATGTTCTAAGAAGAATGCGGGAAAAGTGGTCCATAACAAACAGAATAGAAAATTGAATAAGGCAATGGATAGGATACATTCTTAGATACAATAGATTTCAGAAACCTCAAAAATCTCAAAGACTTATACAAAATTACATTCACCAAATAATGCAGACAAATTCAGGCGGTGTACACAGCAGAGTCGCATGGCGAACATCACACCAGCAAGAACTCAGTTCTTAAATGTGAAAGAAGACATAGTTTTCTTTATCACGACTTTAACGACTTCACAGTTGACGATCATGATTTCTTTGAGACCTCCCTCCGGTTGCGCAATTCTCCGTCACATTTAGAATTCAGTCAGGGACAAGCTTGTGAGACTTTTGACTCTGTCCGTTCATCGAGCGGGAGGTCATCCCCTTCCTCTCCGACCCTTGATCCTACCACTCATCACAAGTCTCCATGCTGTCGCTCTCTAAACTGGGGACATACCCATGGAGGTAGGTTACGTCGCAGCCATGACGTTGAGAGTCGCGTGTACCGAGTTCTTAGATAATTGATACATTGGTGTGTCTAACTCCACCACATTTTGAATGCGTCAGTCCATTGCCTGTTTCTTGAATTCATTGTTAAATAGTAACATTAGTAATATTTGTAGATATAGATTTTAACCAATTGAATAATTATGCATTTAATTATATGGTAACCATTCCAAAACCTAGATATATAAATGCCCGAGAAAATTCAATCAACAATGTCACCAAAATTACGATAGAATATTGATTATTTAATTTTAATTTTAGTATGGGCAATACATAACACGAATATATACGTTGTTTGAAGACACCAACTATATCGAAAATTACCTTGATTGGTTTAAGTTGCGTTACGGGCTTGCTATTGGTGTCAAATTGTTGTGAATTTTTGTCAAATATGTGCAGTTATGTGGTAATTTAATTAAAATGTGATGACACAACGCAAAAAAGTATAAAAACCACTCTTTGTTCTTCGATAAGTCAAAAGAACATCAATTCAATACATCTTTTTTTTATTATAATTTTGTATTAATATTAGAAAATATAATACATTTTTAGAATAAATAGTAGGATTTTTTTAACATTTATTTCTTCTCTATGAGAGTAAGACTCGTGTGTAGAGAAGGAGTATATACCAGAATTTATTTTTCAGTTAGTCTGTTTACATATTTTTTTTCTTCAAATACAAATGAATAGTAGTCTGTAATATTTCTAATCGTGATGGGGAGATTATTAAAAAAATTGATACCTTGATAAATATAGTAATTTTGGGTTACGGTATATTTTAATTTTGGAATATCAATTTGGTCTCTAAATCTCGTAGATCGGAATGCGCTTCTAAACTTAATTAATTTTTAATTTTGAAAATTTTGTCTGATCGAAAAAATTTCAAAGAACACTACTGGTATCTTAAACTCGAGTAACCAACTCGAGCGTGGCGTCAAATTGTCGTATAAGTACATAGTGCTGATTTTTTATGTTATTGCGTTGATTCAAAATTGTGATACATGTATATTATTATTAATATATTCTTATCAACAAATTTAAACACTGAGATTAAATTTAATTCATAAGAAGCTAATATTAATTAAGAGATTTGTAAACGTCTATTTTCAAGTCTTATTCGTATTTGTCGGTAGTGCAATGGTTACCCTTTCCGCCTATCACGCGGGAGACTGAGGTTCGGTTTTCCGCTAGGAATTTTTTTAAACCAGATATCTTTTATTCAGGGGTGGTATGATACGCAAGTTTGAGACATGCACCGCGTTTTAAAAAAAATATTTTTAATAGAATTTATTAACTGGTCGTTAATGACACTGACATATAGTCCTACAAAGGCATTAAAAAAACAACATAAAAACATATCTATAGATTTTTAAGAACACATTATTATTGTGAAGTTGCAGTTTTTCAGAATAAAGTTCTGTGATATTTTAATACAAATTAAATACATCGATAAGAAAGATATATAGATAAAATCAATTTATCGAAAAAATATTTTTGTTGCCACCCGGACTCGAAACAGGAACCCCTCCTTCCGGGGAAGTGCGCTGACCTATTACACCACGTCAATATTGTAAGTTAACGAAATTTTTTCACATTTAGGTATATATCGCACTTTAAAATTGATATATCTGTTATTTGAAAGCAATCAATTATATATTTATGAAAAATCTCAAACACCTGTGAGTAAAATTCAATTAAATGAATTAATTCATTTTTATTATATTTTGGAAACAAAAATAAAACTTATATATTATTAAGAACACATTATTATTGTGAAGTTGCAGAATTTTAGAACATAGTTATGTGAAATTTTAATAGAAATTTATTTAGTTATCCCCAGATTGATTTTATAATGATTTTTAGATAACAAGTTATGGAATACAGTTTTTTGTGAATAAAATAAATTATATGTCATTTACAATTTGACAATTCGGAAGAATGAAAAAAGGATAAAAACTACGGCATAAGTACAAAAGCGCATGGGTTTCAAGGTCATCGTGTGAAGCACGACTGTTTTCCGCATTCGAAAGTGAATAGTGCGAACTCTATCGTATGATAATCATTTTTATACAGTTTAACAAAATTGATTTAATTTGGAATTCTGTGGAATATTCGAGACGGTCGCCTACCTAACAAGGAATATATAGGAATATCCTGTACATAGTGATGACTTTATATTACCGTGACACGTCACACGGTAAATAAGCTTATACTATTTTTCTCGTTGTATGGGTTATTATTTTGAAAACCTTAAAACACTCCAAAGCTTTTCATGTCATCTTGCCTCCTCGTCTTCACATTCAAAAATATTTAATAAGTACACAGAGAATATGTAAAAATGTTATAATGTAACTGTTTCACCTGATTCATACATTTCGAATAGTATGTCTCCTTGTAAACGCGTTGGTGTTTTTCACGGCGCTGTACTTTCAGCGCAAGGGCGAAAAGCGTTCGCTTCGGATACCCTTTTTCTGAAATATGATACAGCCCGTAATCCATGGAGATCGGGCAATTTGCGAACTACTCTTATCTATGATGCTGTAAAACGGTCCACGAGAGAAGGTGTGAAAATTGTATTTTCATACATCAATTCTTCACATAACTAAGATACTATAAAGGTCACAACTATTTTGGGAATCTCAATAAAGAAATGCCTTGTAAATGTAGACAATTTAATGTACTTTTTATCATAGAATATGACGTGCTTGTTGGTGCAGTGGTTAAGATACTCTATTAGTAATCTAGTGGACGAGGGTTAGAGCCACGTTCCAGGAGTTACCAGCAAGTTAGTCCTATTTTCATAAAACAAGAGTTTAGCTTAGTTTGAAAATAATAAGTATATTGATGGGACACGTTTTCTGTGTACGCATTTATATTAAAAAAAACATTCAATATGTTTATTCAGCCAGTAAAAATTGTCACGAAAAGTGCGTTAGAAACAGCACGTTAGTAAATGCCGTAACATTTTTATGTGCTTTCACATTGACTGGTACCAAGATTGATACCAAGTGCCTTCAAAACTATTTTGATATCAAAACGATTTTGGAGACAGCGAGTATTGATCCCGGTACCTCTCACATGCCAAGCTTCAGCATTATTATAATATTTTTTTATAAAAGAAATATACAATACAGCAAAACAAAAATCCCTTCCGTTATCAGCTGCAAGAATCAGATAGATTTTGTTTGTTGAAAATAAAACTAACTAAAATAAAACTCATTTTATTGTACTCAACCATTTGTATAGAATTAAATATTTCCGTAGGACCAATATTAACGAAGATATGATTTTTTTTTAAATTTTGGATATTTTGAAAAATTATTAGTAACCGAAGTATTTTCATGTCGATAGAAATCCTTTGTATCCCCATATATGTAAAGTTAACTTTTTACGGAAGGGGTAGTTTCGGGGTCTCCTGATCGTGATCAAATAAAGTGCATTGAAATGTTCGGATCACGAGACCTTCTACAATCTTCTTCATGTGCCAATTAAGTTGCAGTGTGCTGATTTATCCTGTCAAGATCACTGGCATTTCTATTGACATTGATCCTCATTCTGAAGTTATACAGCCATGAAAACCCCTTTCCATCCACATCTCTGTAGCCTATCTTAAAATGAGGCACTATTAAAAGGTTGGACGAATTTGATATGTGGCTATTCCGATATATGCTAAAGATTTCCTGGGATGATTACATTACCATTGAAGAGGTGAGGTATTAAGACGCGTGAATAAGTCAAGAGAACTAACAACAACTATCAAATGAAGTTTAGCTTCGGAAACATCATTCGCGAGGAGAAATATGGTATTTCATATAAAAATGTGATATTCAATTCTGCTTGAGAAAACTCGAACAAATCTAAAAACTTTCTAATTCATTGTCCATTTGAATGTATGTTAACTTTAAAAAATATTTTTTTAAATAAGTAAGTACTTAACGAATTTTGATTATGTTTTTTAAAATAAAATACAGAATATCGCCTGATAATCCTGTATTTTGTTCGTTCCGTTGGCATCATCGCACTACACAAAGAAACGTCAATCAACAACAACCTCGGTTTGTTTTGCTTCGCGGCCGCCATTAAATTTTTTCTATTACACCCTTACTATTTTGTGTTTGCTTTCAAGGTACGTGTTTATTTTTTATTAATATCTAGAAAAAAGTATAAACTGTCAGATGGTATAATTTTTTTAATATATCAATCGAACGTCCTTTCAGTTAGTCAATGGTCGTCGAATACATTATTACTAATGATTTTCAGTTATTTCTCATGATTATATCATAACTAGCGGTGTACGCTCGCCATTTAGATTTAGTTATCATTAGTATTTTTTTTTAATACAGACAATATTTGAAAATACCAATACTTGTTTTTTTTATTTATTAAAAATGTGTTACGACTGGTGTTATATTACCCAAAGTCATTCCCATAATCCATTCAAACAGGCATACATGATTTTTTTCCAATGAAGTAATATTGCACAAAAAAATTTTGACGTAACCATTCTTATTTCGATGTGTCATTCTTACAAATGACAGTAATAAGTAATATTTCGGGAATAAATACACCTCAGCATATGTGGTAAATCCATTAATGATAGAGTAAAGAATGAAGAAATAAGGAAAGAATTTAAATCTGATCTTAGTATAGTGAATATAATAGTATAGGGAATGGTAAGAAAGATATATGACGCAAGTGTCGATGGCACCAGAAAGAGAAGAAGTCCGCGGAAGACTTGGCATTGGCACATTGGCTTGTTGGAAGATGGTCCTGTCAGAAGCCACAATTATGAGAATATGTACGAATGTGGAAGGGACGAGAATTGTGTTAGGACAGAAGAGTTTGGTGCTCTATTCTTGTCGTGAAACGGCGTGATGGTAAGTAAGTTATTAGCACATTGTCTTTAAATCAAAAAATATCCCTGTAAGATTTTTTATCGTCTAATAATATAATATATCGTCAACAAATTTGAGATACGCCTTTTTGAAAGATGGCCGACGAATTAAGAAATGTTCTTCATATCCAGGAAAATTAATTCAGATCTTTGAATCGTAGATAACGTAAAAGAAATAGTAGAACGGAAGAAAAAATAAGAGAATAACGTATAATTACACAGATTGGAAGGCAAGATCTTTAATTAAATATTTCTTGTAATTTGTGCCGAGGTAGAGACCAAATTGTTTGGCAGGAAAGATGCCATCAGTATCGAGCAAATAACAGGAAATTGCTTAACAATACCCTGAAGAAAAATTCTACCGTTTGCTCCGGTAAATAGTGTGGTTAACAGACGATAAATTATAATTAACGAAATTAATTGAACAACGTTAAGAATTATCCGTAGGCAGCCCGGAATATTCTTGCCAGCTTTTGTGCTCGCTCCATTCGGGATAGATGACTAGCTCGGAAGGAAGCTGTATTCATTTTATACTAGAAATAATCCATTAATAATGAAAAGAAATTAATGATAACATTAAATTCATTTAAAAAAAATATGGGGATTGAATGAATATGCGATAGTGTCAACACTTTGGAGTAATGAATGATATTTTGTATCAGAATAATTATCTTGGTAATGTTTTGAGTGATAAATGACTTGCTTTCTTCCCTTTCACCGGTCAGTCAGTGAAGACACAAGTTCCGCGGGTTCTTTACTTTAGCGACACATACCCACCTAATTTGTGTCACATTCTGCCTTCATTCTAAACTGGGAAAAAGTTATAAGTAACACATGGAGGTGATAAATAAAAATATGTTATTCATTATAAAAATTGGTTCTAATCAGAAAAGTACAAGAACAAATGCAATAAATGAAAATACAATCCACTTGACAAATCCTCATCTCGTCGGGATGGGCGCGAGTTCGACGTCCTTCATGCAGGTGACAACCAGATGTTAAAATTAATGGATCCCATCTCCTTGGCTTCTCATCGTGATTGAGCCTCAGCATCCAGGTCGACGCGATCGGATTCGTAAGCGGAATTTGTTAAGATCACCTCATGTCAGAAAAATGTCACCTACAGTGAGGCGACTAAATCAAAGTCGAAAACAATGGTAGAAATCGAAGGTAATATCTAAAGGAGGAAACCAAAGGCAGAAAACAAAGATAGAAACCAAAAGGAAACATCTTGTTTCTTGTAAAGATTATTTACCATACGATAAGATTAATAAATTAATAGTAAATTATACACTAGTGATTGAATAACATAAAATATTTACCCTCTGGTTATAGTGGATCGCACACGGCTACATTTTAGTAGCATTGGTCGCGGCGGCTATTCAACCGCCCTAATTTGACAGCTTTATTGATGATTTTAAAAACGAACCATAGATTGCAACGGTTGTTATAACCTCAGAAACAGAATGTGATACCAACATAAGGGTAATTATTTGTGAATTTCGTTGTGACAATAAAATAAGTGACGGAGTAATTTTGTAGGTGACCCTAATTTATAACGTCACAACATGTCACATCAATATTCTAACTATTTCCAAACTAAGAAAAACGTACTTGTACTATGAAAATAGGACTAACGTGCTAGTGTCCTGGAACGGGGCGCAAACCCCCGGCCACTAGATCATTAGGCCAGCGTCGTAATTTCTATATCAGCAAGCTGCTGCTTGTGAGAGTTGAGAGTTGTGGACACCCCAATATTCATTCACCACTCTCATATCCGATTGTACTGGGTATGTTTAAAGCTGTGAGGGGTTTTGTTACACGCACAGGTATTGCGGGGTGCATTTAGTAATAAGAGTGGAGGCGATAAACCTCCACAAAATCAACATAATTTAATTTCAATTACGCTAAAACAGTTTTGTTTTATGTTGCCATGCAACTCAACATACGTTTGTTTAATGAATGTTCTGTAGCGCGACGCGCGATGTTGCGGACGTGGAATATATGCCGCAGTAATATTTATACAATATTTTTTTAAACTAAGCAAAGTGCTCGCGCTTGCACGACATGTCATTACTTTTACTGGGAGAGAATGTAAAAACATATGTTAAAAATCTGTGAAGAAAAGTTAAAAGAGCATTTGTCTTGGCGATTTACGGCACCGTCAAACAGCGAACATCTATAATATTTTAAAATACACAAGCTATCGCAGAACCGGTCGCGGGAGTCTGAAATTGTAGAAAATTTATTTAAAAATCTTTATTTTACCACCGCGTCCCGCAGCGGCGCAAAACTCGACAAGAACTTCTAAAACAGAGATTTGCGACAAGTAAACGTTTTCTGAATTACCAATAAAAATCTGTAAAATATTCCCTTTTCCCTAACAGCTTTAAGATCGTTCAGCTCGCAGTAGTCGCCCTTCTTCTTGCTATTTTTCATTTGCATTTATAAAGGTGTCCAGGGAAAATTTTGAAGTTTAATATTAAATAAATAAAAAAACTACAATGTTATTCTCATATTTTATTTAAGCAAAATGGAGTTTAACGATGCAGATTTTACGTTTTATAAATAATATCATCTGAATACCGTCCATTTCTCTCATGACGCTCTTACAATCGGACTCTTAAATTTGCGAACACGCGAGAGCAAAGCGTTGTTTCAATGGCAGCAACTTCACGGCGGATATTTTCTTGTAGAGCCTGAATTGTTCAAGGATTGTTGCTGTAAACTCTCCACTTAAGGTATCCCCACAAAAAAAAAAGTCACACGGTGTAAGGTCCGGCGACCGAGGTGTCCAGGGTGTCTCCGTACTTGCTGATTAATTTATTGGGAAAAATTCCCTTCAGCTTCTCCATTGAAACTCTACCTGTATGTGGAGTGCCTCCGTCTTGCTGAATTTGTGTTCTGTTGTTGAACTCGATAAACAGTTGCAGTTGCGGTACCAAAAGCTCGTCGATCGATCGGCAATACACGTCAGCAGTGAATGTCTCACGCTGGTTAAAAAATAAGGGCCGATTATCCCTCGGGCAGAAATTGCACAACCACACTGTCGTTTTTGATGGCGTTCTCTTGAATTGTCGGGGCACCATGATTTCATGTTCTGTTTATTAACATAGCTATCGATATGAAAATGTGCTTCGTCAGTAAACATACGTTTTCAAGTGTTCGTGCTTTTCCAAAATATTCCATCATCGTTCTAGCGAAGGTTTCACGTAAAGAATTTTCATTTTCGTTGAAAAACTGCACGATTTGTAGTATGTATGAGTCTTTTTTAAAATATCGTGCACTGTTGATATTTTTATTACAGTACAGGCTGCAATCTTTCTTCACGATTTACGTGGATTGCGCATAATTTCACGTCGAACTTTGATGGTCCCGGAGGAGTTTAGTTAACTCTTCTTGTCTGAACTTTTGAACCCAACACCAGATAAGTTACGTGCTCGACCAATCACTTAAACGTCGAATATTAAAGCGAGTACTAATGAATCACAGCACTTTAAATATTGCTCAACCACGAACGCGCGGTGCGCTTCTGACCAGTGAGTCATTGCGACTGGAAAATCCGCAAATCACGCGCGTCGAATAATATACCTCCCACTTACCTCACCCTGATGGTATACGAGCAATTACAATATAATCTTTATTTTTATTTGTTAACTTTGTTTTCTTAACCACTTATTGAGTTTACATACATTTACCGGTTTCGAAAAATACAATTTTCTTCTTCAGAATGTCAATACTAATCAAAATATGTTGTTTCTTTACCAGAATCTATGTATATTTGAAACCGGTAGATGTATTTAAAGTGGTTAATAAAACAAAGATAACAAATAAAAATAATAAATTTTAACCACAAAGTTAATTTTGCTAATATCAAATATTTATTCCGAAATTTTTCCGCTGGACATCCTTTATAACTCTTTATAACTGCCCACTGTTATTCAGCAGCAGTACTTCGGGAGTACTTAGTAATTAGTATCACCCATGTTATGTATTCAGCTTGTATAAACATTATACTGCTATTTTTTGGAGACAACTCTCAGCTTTCTAAGTCTTAAACATTCAACGTTTCGCGCTTCACTTCACGCTTGTTGTACGTCAGACATAAAATGTCAATTAACTGAAGTTAGATGAACTAGCATCTTACCAGTTTTACAGTCTTACTTATTTACAATCACGCCGCATATCTCCAGAAAGGATAGAAACGCCACATGTCTGTCTTGGTACACCATTCTTTTCATGCATATTAAATTTTTTAATTGGGCCGACCTCCAAATATTGTTTATCTGCCCATGCTAGGTTTTTCGCGGATATCCTCAATTACTGTCGCATAATATATTTTTTCTACAAAACTCTCCTCACCGATTGTGAGGACAGGCCAAGTCCGAGGATCGTAGGTCGCACCAAACAAGGCTCAAGACGCGAAACGCGAAAGCAAGCAGTTCGCTCTATAGAAGCAAAATAGAAGACTACGATGTTCAGTCATAAGCACATCGACCGAAAGAGAGAGAGAGAGAGAGAGAGAGTAATATTTCTCTCGGTGATGGAATGATGTTTCCCGACACAAATTGTTTTCGCCAACACGTGTAACATTTCATTAAAATTGTACTGCGACGCACAGGACAAATTTCATTTTCCAAATTGAATTCGCACATGAATATTAGCAAACAAGCTCGCGTCCGTGATATATTAATCTCTTAAGTGTTTCCATGTTTCGTCAGGCTTTTACTGGACGTTTCAATTAAAAAATCAGTGAGCACAGTTAGTATTCTATTTTTAATTAAATTTAAAAAATCTAATTATAATAAATATTATTATTGAGTTCTGTAGTTTGCGTAAGCATTATTTAGATGTTACAGCTGTTTCAGCGGTTCAGGTCATTTTCAAACAATGGATAAAACCACGTACAATCGAATATTAATATTTTTTTTACTGTTTTTAAGGGAAAACAACGTTTTCTTGAACAAAGTGAACATTTTATGTGCGTTATTTTTATGTATGTCGCAATTAAATATTTCGTTTATATGTAACACTGTTGCATTTAAACAAAGCTGTTTCATAAATAGTATTTAATTATGAAACGGACATATCACCAGAACGGAAACGGAGCATTTTAAATCTAAATTTTAAATTTAGAACATTGATTTAAGCGATCATCTAAATATATGTAGGTATCAAATTAGGTATTTCGAAAAATTGTTTAATTTTCGATAGTTTAATTCAAATGACAACACTCATTCCAAAATGTTAATATTAAATACTTAGATAAGTCATGGATAAGCCTCTAGACACGTGTTATGTTTAACACTTATATCGAATGCGAGAAAATCAACAATTTTATTGTCGTCTCTTTCTATTCAAACCTTCCTCTCTCGCATGATTTACGTAACCAATGACATTATTAATTATTTCTCTGGAACTTATACGAATTTAACTATTAACCTCGTCTTGAAAGCATATCTAATTCGTGTATAATTTCTCGAATTTCAAACTGGAAAAATGAAAGCTCGCCATTTAAGGGCTTGGGTACTTCAAATGTTTCTGTTTCCTATGTCATCTAATTTAAGATCTTTTATGTCAGTTAAAAATGAATTGTGTCGAATGTTAAAAATGATTATATTTTCCACATTTTTTTCCATTTTTTTTCCACACATTTCCACACACACATTTTTATTTAAATATTTTTGAAATAGTTAACAGGGTTTTTTTAAATTAGTGTAAGGTCCATCAGTTGAACAGTGTGTATGTGCATGTGTACGTGTGCCGCGCCGCGGTACAAGCGCGTGAGAAGCCCGAGTGGGGGAATCAAGTGAGTGATCGCTGAGAGCAGTCTTTACTCTACGGACTCCTTTGAGATAACTCACTAGTTTAAGAGTGTATAAATTCGTGTGAATTGTCACCTGACGAACGAGTATTATTGCAACCGTCCAATATCAACTAAATATATCAGATTCATCTCAGAAACACGCATTCGTCACTATCTTCATGATATAATCTCAGCGGCGCAGCTTGGTAATAACGGGCACTGTAGACTTATTACAATTAGTGAGATAAGCTGTGATTGTGATCGAGGAACTGTGATACTTAGAATTCGGTGAGCAATGATCAGCACTTATATATACTGATTAAATATTTGATTACAGTTTTCAATTATCGTTACTATCAAACACCAATCACAGTTTAAATTAAAACACCACATTGATGCACGTCCTTAGGAAATTTTCAAATGACCTCATCTCGTTCAGCCTGGAGAGACATGTTTTCATTGTGGAGCCGTCCTCATCCCCCCGAAAACTCTCTTCGTGTCCCCGCAGTTTTGTTCCTTCTGGCGGAATTAATTAAGGACTAATTCAGCATCCATTGCAGTCTCATTTACAAAGCTACTTCTAACTGTATAAGTCCTTCCGGGACTTCTCAATATGCTTCACCATTTACCGCCATTTTAATTTTAAAATTATAATTTATTATATTTTAAATATATGTAACTAACTTACCATCACGCTGTTTCCCCGCGGCGGTAAGCAGAGAGGATAGAGCACCATATTTTTCTGTCCTGACGCACAATTTTCGCCTCATCCACATTCATACTTCTTTTCATTCAAAATCGCCGGTTATTGTAGCTTTTAACAGGACTATCTTCCAATATGTGGTTTTCCTGGTAGTGTCAAATCTTTCGCGGACGTCTTCTATTTATGGTGCTATAAACACTTGCGTCATGTATTTTTCTTACCGTTCTCTCCTCATTTATCCGTTCCATATGACCAAACCACTATACAAAGATCAGCTTTTTTTTACTCTGTCATTAACTGATATTATTTCCAATGCATTTAGTATACTTTCGTTCCTCTTCCACCAGCTCCAGGCCTCACTTCCATATAGCAGTCAATACCAAGACTTCATTGTGAACCGCTAGTCTTGCTTCGGTTGACAAGTTCATGTTAGATATAATTTCATTCAAAGCGTCGTTCACTTTATTCTCTGCATCTTGTTTTTAGTAAAATTGTATTAGTCATATACGAAGGGCATTCTAAATCCGTTAGTATATGACACATTTATGTAACAGTAAAAGTATTTACTGTTCAAGTTGATGTCTATATATTTGGCAGTCTGTGGTTTTCATCATGATTTTTTCAATTGCTTTGAGGAGTATTAATGGTAATATGACATATATAATAATCAGGGACGTGCAGTGCATACAGGCAAAAAAGCTGTACATTACTAAAAATTCTGGGAAACTAATGAAATAATTGGATTAACATAAACGAAAACATTATTTTACAATTAGCGCCATCCGTGTACTAGTAGAGACTTTAATTGCTTAGTTCTAAAAACTACCACAACAACTCACCGCTGTACCCATGGCGCTCTTTTGTATTCGCCGCATCGAGGTTTTTACATTACTTTGTTCTGTCTTTAAGCTAGTGAATTAGTCAAGTCATGTTTACTATTTACTATTTACTAAATTGAAAATTCCTTTCGGTTGATCCGTTTTGTATGGAGTCGTTACCTATGCTGTTTTTTTAACAGAATAACATTAGAAATGTTAAAACTGCGTGCAAATCATTAAAGTGTTTACTTCCTCTTTTACTAATTCGCGATTTTTACTGTCTTTGTGTTTTTAACGTGTTGATTTCACGATTGTTCTTTAAATTTAGTACATGAATTGGTTTTTTATTTGGGAAAAACAAAAAGCAATTAGCAGAACTATTTCCTACGTTAACCTTTAATAAAAATAATTATTTCATTTAGGTATTACGCGAAGGATTTTCAAACAATAAATTAATCATGTTCAGTCATAGAAAGTGTTATTAAGAACGTCTATACATTTTTTGGTATTATTTTACGTTAAAACTTAAACTTTTAAAATACTATTAATAATACTTTAATATTATAAATAAATACATGGTAGGGTCGTATGAAAGATGGATTTATTTTGTAGGTTAAACGAAAGTACATATTTTGTATTGCATATATTATATATGATTGTATAATATCATTGGTAAAAGCATAACCTAAATCTATACCTACTGAACGCCACTGATAATATATATATATATTTAAAAAAAAGGTTTAATTTCGAATACGTTTTTATAGAAACAATGAGGTTAACATTGTCAAAAGTGACATAAAAATGTCGAAATTGTTATTAATTATTATTATTATATAAAAAATGTTATTTTATTAGTATAATATGTTTTTAGGTAAAAACTCAGTATGTGTCGTCCAGTATGGTTGTGTTTGCGTTAATTGGTTAACTTAAGTTTAGCTGTGTTATACTATTTCCATTTTATTTGTGTAACTATATGTTTAACATTAAGTAGTTAACATTAACTACAAAATATGAAATAGATATATTAATTAGAAAAATATACATATAAAACAAATTTTATCGAATATTATTGTTGTTGTGCCACCGGGATTCGAACCTGGATTTCTATCCAAACCGAGGAAGGCGCATTATACAACTATGCTACAGCGATGATATTTTTAGCGACAAATTTTCGAACCTATATGTTAACATTTTGATATAAATAGATTTAATCGTTCTATTATTTGAAAGAGCCATCTACCTTATTTTTACGGAATCTCAAATACCTTTGAGTAATCTGATTTTGATATTTTTATTAAATATTGGACACATTGATACAACTTTATTATTAGGAGAACACATTCTTATTGTGAAGTTATATATAATAATATAATATATATAATTATTCAGAACATAGGTCACACAACTTCACAATAAGAATGTGTTCTCCTAATAACATTAACTACTATATTACTTAGAAAATGCAATCTGTACCGAAACTTTGACTAGTTCTGATTTAATTTTCATAATTTTTGACAGCCTTGAATCTATACGGTGCCTCGGAGCCTAATGCAGAAGGCCTGGAAATTCGTTAATAGTATTAAATTGGTTTAAACGTACCGTCAAGTTGAGGAACCAATGAGAAATCTTCCTCTTCCTCCCACTAGCAAACGGTCTAATGAAAGCAGTTTCGGCAACTTTCACCGGAATTGTTAATTCTCATTTCTGGGCTAATACTGCGTTAATTCAATTTTATATAAGGCGTCTCTCAATTTCTTTGATTAAGTTTGAATTTATGTAGGTAACCAAATTCCCGACATGGAATCTGGAATGATTCCGGAGATTCGTAAAGTAAATGCTTTTGTAACATTATGCCTGGATTATATAACCCCATTATGGGCCGTATCTGTTTCATATTCAACCAGGAAATTAAACGATTATAAACATGCCTTATTATTTTCTTCGTAAATACGACTTGAACTGAAGTCAGGTCAGGTCAGCTATTGCAATTAAATCTTCTTCTTTTTTGTCATCGCCTTATTCAGTGTATCTAGGGTTGACTACTCTTTATCACCCTTACTCGGAACCGGTTTAAAAGCTTTAATTGTTATAAAGATGCTGGGCAAAGTTATAGATACAAAATATAATGAAGATATTGGGCCAAATTTATAAAATATTGGGGAAAATTTTATTATTTTGATATGGGTTGTCACTGCATTTCAGTAATCTGGCTGTATGCTTCTTCATCTTTTGCTCAATGCTGAGTATCGTGACCCTTGACATATTTGGAATTCGATGCATAATACGTCTCCATTCATCCCAGTCCCGTACCACGTTGATCGCAGCATTTAATGAGGACCCTAATAACTTCTTTACTTGGTCTATCCATCTTGAAGGAGACTGTTCTCTGCTCGCTTTCACTCAACTGACTCAATGTATACGTGCTTCTAGAGCTATTATAATTTCTTCATTCGAATCCAACATATACCTTAATTTAATTCATAATATCTATATTTCTATTCCATACAGTGCTATGGAGAATACCAGAGATTTCACCAGACGAACTTTGGTTCTCTTCATAATAGACCGATTTCTCCATTCCTCTTCGTCAGAGTCGTTATCTTTGATTTTGCCGTTCCAATTCGTCTTCAGATTTCTGCTTCACACCTTCCATGTTTTCAAATGAGAGCACCTTAGGTATATAAACTCGACAACCCCTTCGTGGGTTTTCTTAAGAAATTGTTCCTTGTAAGAGTTTCGAATCGTTGGACGATAAGGACTTTTTTGTTTTTATTTATTTCCAATCCTAGTTCAAACAATCAAAAAGATATACAGATAAAATCAATTTATCTAAAAAATATTTTTGTTGCTGCCGGGATTCGAACCTGGATGCTTTCCAATCCGGAGAAAAACGTTAACCGATTACACTACACCAACATAGTAAGTTGACGACAAATTTTCAAACTCATATGTTGCAATTTAAATTAATACATCTGTCGTTTCATTATTTGAAAGCAATCTACTTTCTATTTACGGAATCTCAAACATTTATTTTGTATTAAAAATATTACAGAACTATTTTCTGAAATTTTTTTATTTTTCATATTATACGTTACTCTTGGATACGAAATGGAACATAATGTGTCATTTATTTTTTTAAGATTATATTTTTATAATTATCAGCTTAGTATTTTTTAAAAATGATTAAGTTTTTTGTGTAAATTATTGCGCGAACACTAAGTGGATGGAAAATTTTATATGATTTTAATTAAATTTTTTTTTTTTTAATTTAGTTACCTAACGTCTATTTGTTTTCTTTTCTGTTAGTTAGATTGGCGGCCGGCTGAATCTTAAAATATTCCTGGCCTTCTATCGGTCATATATATTTTTAATAACTACATATATTTTTTGTGTTTATTTTTTAAAGATTTATCTAATTCGTTTTAATTATCAAAACGCTGTATTCTAAATTGGCAACTTCACAATAAAATTTGATTTCAATAAAAATGCATAAAACAAAATCTGTATATTTTTTAAAAATAGTTAATTAATACACTTGATAGAAAAGTACAAGTGTGGAAAAGCGAAAGTTTTCCCAAATGACATTACTCCATTTTTCAAACAAGAATCACGTGACAAAGAAGAAATCGGTTTTTTTCTCCTCCTCCTTTAGATTTTATTATTATCCTTAAATGGAATAAGTTTTTCCTTAACAAATTAAACTTTGCCAAGATGTCTATCTGGACAGCCCCCTAGCCCCCCCCCCCCTCCTACCAACCCCTCCACCGACGACCAGCCCTTGACAAGGGAAGTTTTAATGAGCGCCCGTTCCTCCCCGGAGATCAAAGACTGATCCAATCTTCTAGCCATAAACACCCTTCAAGTATGAAATCAAAGTGATCGAGATGATCATAACAGCGTCTAATGGCTTGATTATTACAAATTTGCGCCATTACAGTGTTCTATGAATCGGTAAACTTTTATTAAGAGTTCTAACTCTCTATATAAATTTAAAAAAAAAAAACTAAAAAAGTCGCAAATAAATTAAACCTAAAATAACCTATTATATTTCATTGTGAAACTAACAGTAAAATAAAAAAATCTAATTATACATGACTATAAAATTTGTGTAGGTATTTATTTATTTATGGCGTACACAAAATCGAAAATTTTCACTGTCTCCTTAACTAGACCGAAGTCTGTGCTAAAAGAGATAGGATCATCTGTTATATCCAACAGTTAAATTTAAACAATTACAATTTTAAACAACTATGTTTGAAATACAATATTGAAGAAGCAAATAGATAAAAAAAGATTTACAAAAAAGAAAATATATATCAGGTTCTTGTAAGCATTTCCACAAATCTTTGTTCAGTTTTTTTTCTGCTAATAACCAATAACGAGTATTTGAAATAAAATAAGTTAATTTATTGGGAAATGTTTCATATTATTTGGGTACCAGAAATATGTGGGAGGATTGATCAAAGCTCGTTTTCATTTTGGATTTCACGGTAAAATTAATCCCTTTTGCTCTTAAAGGATACTTACGCGATAAGTATAAATGAAATTCCCTCTATGTTATCGTAAAAAGAAAGGATTAAGGTTTTAACATAAAGCTATCAAAAAGCTGACATTCCTTAAATTAGACGAGGATCATTTTAAAAGCCTCTCCATGTATCAATAGATTTATACAATGATGTGGAATTTATAAAATAATAAACAGTCGGAATAAGAAGTGAAATGAGGATATATATTATGCGTGAGTATATCTGGGCATACAAAATACACACAAACATATGTCTTTTTAATATAAATTATTGAAAACTTTATTTTAAACCACTTTATGAATTGAATTTAATCATTATTAATTATATTTTAAATACAAATTAAGAATATTAATTAGAAAGATATACATATAAAATCAATTTTATCTAAAAATATTGTTGTTGCTACCGGAATTCGAACCTGGATCTCTTCCAATCCGGGGAACGTGCACTACTCATATATACTACTATGAAGTGCCAAATTTATTTAAATATACGAATTAGGTGGATATGTGTCTTTTGGTTTTGATTTAATATTTTTCAACGACAAAACGAATGGCTTCAATTCAACTATTCAAAATTTCGAAATTAGTATTTGACTATGGATTAAACAATTTCAGCGTTTATCAGTTCAGAAGTGGTGAATTCACAACAATTCAGAGTAAAAGATTTTTATCAATATCCTGATTTAGTTGTTGCGTAAAAAGGCAAAGGATTAGATGGGTCACTTAGAGATGGGATCCCTTAGAGCGCATGAATAAGGAATGTGCTCTGAGCCGAGGGATCCCAAATGAACGGCGACCTTTCAGCAGAGCCAGATTGAGACGGAGCGACTATTTGAGGAGATGTGGAGACGCTCCACGTCCCAGTTTCCGAGTGGAGCGTGTTGGCCCAGGACAGAGACGCCTGGCGCGAGAGTTCATCAGGCGAAACTTCTCATTTGGCTATGAAGTCATTGAATAGTGGAGTAATATTTGTTTATAACTAGACATTATCATTTAATTTTTGTGCAAGTATTGTAAATTAAAATTAGTGTGCGTATTTTTTTAAAAATACTGTACTGACGATAATTGTAACTAAACATTTGTTTTGGTAATAATCTTCGGGTACCTAATTTTTGGAATTTTTTTATATTTATACAAATAATATTAAATAAAACACAATCACTTTGTACGAAACCACAAATTTAGTTTAATAACACGAAATAATGTTAATGTAGCTATTCACCCCTCTTAACCCTTCCCAAACCATGCAGTAACACAGGTCTACCTTCATAATTAAACCAGTAATATTTCGGTAAATACATGCAACAAAAAAATCATATTTTGGATAATCTAAAAAAAAAATTAGCGCTTAGGAATAACTAGTAAAAACAATACAAAAGCAATTATTTTTTTCATTCGATCCGTTGTAAAATTAATACGTTGGTAAAAATACCATTTGTGAAATGAAAGACAGAGATCACACATTATTTTCACAGTAAAAAGAACAACAAACATACAAATGTATTTGTCTCTTTCTCACTAATTAAATGAAGAGAGATAAGAAGATAAGGATACATTATATAGGACTTAATGAATGCTCTAAATTATGTTATTAATCATTTTTTCAAAATTGAATGCTCAATATTTGGAGTAAATTCTTGCCATTAAAGCCATTTAAGCTAGTAAAAATATTTTTTCTAACTGTTATTTACGGTAACACGAGTTGACAGCATGGCTGCATTCGGGTATGGTAAAGGTTAAGACGATCATACCGTGTTAATTATCTGATTTTTAAACTGTAAATTTATTATTTTTTTAATATTTTCAAATTTGACTTTGTGGTTAATGTTCATATTTATATTATGTAACTATGTTTTTTTAACCACTTAATTAATCAATACATTAATCGGTTTAGGAAAATTGTGTTTTATTTATTACGTTGATAAAAGACAATGTATAAAATTTTTAATACTAATTAAATGTATTAATTAGAAAGACATACATATAAAATCAATTTTATCGAAAAATATTGTTGTTGCGCTACCGGGATTCGAACCTGGATCTCTTTTCAAAACCGATTTCATATGTATATCTTTCTAATTAATACATTTAATTAGTTATGTTCTGAATAATAACAACTTAATAAGAATGTGTTCTCCTAATAATATAGATTTTTTGTTGTTGTATATTTAAAATTATTCTAAAATAACTTTTATTTATTTAATCTTCTTCTTCTACCTCCAGTGTTGAATATTGGCTTTCCTTTTCACAGCTCTCACAGAATTTTTCTTGCGTTTTGTGTCCAATTTTGCTCAAAAACTTTCCTATTGTAATATGACCACCGCGTCTTAGAACATGTCATCATCCACGACGATCCCTCATGATATAGGATCGTGATTTTCATGTAGGTGTCCTACAAATCTGAGGAATGCTACCAGAGAAGGGCCTATTGCTTATTTACTTGACTGTTCCAGCGGACGGGGGATTTATCTCTTTCTCTTTCAACATAGCTTACTTACGCAGCAACGAAACTTCTCCAATCTATCTTCTCTTGTAAGGCATTAAAAATAAGATTTATTTTAGGCAAATGGTTGACATATTTATTTAAAATTTAAACAAACATCCTATGATTGGCTTCAACTGCATAGTCATTAATACAAATTAAATTAATCAACCAGAAATATATACAGAAAAAAATCTATCGTAAAAATATTTTGTTGCTATTGGGATTCGAACTTGAACCTCTTCATCCTATTTTCTGGACAGGAACAGGTCCAGGTTCGAATCGCGATAGAAACTAAATATTTTTTCGATAGGTAATTTAATTTGTATTAAAGTTACCAATAACTATTATAAAGTAATCTACTTATGCAGGTAACAATGAAGCACTGAAACATAAAAAAATACTATTTGTCTAACTTATTGGATTTCAGGGTTTGTGGTGGTTTCAAAAATAAATATTGTTGTTTTTATTTAGATCTGCAATAATTATAAAGATTGTCTATGAATTAAACTAACGGATTCCCCCACACAAGGCAGCTTGTTAGGTTTTATGATCACAAAAACGTGTAAAAAGTGAAATGTTCTCGAAAACGGGGGTGGATAAAGTGATTGTGTGGTACAAAATCACTTCATTCACCTCAGTACCCTCTCTAAGGTTTCCGGAAAGGGTTGTGGGGCCAAGGGGTGGGTGGTTAATTTGAATTAATTTACAGGGAATCTAAAACCGCCCCGTTTCTACTGTTCCAGCTATTTCAATTGCCTTATCAGCTTTTTGCTTGATATGCCAATTGGATTTTTTTTAGATCAATATTATTTGATACCTTTTTTTACTACTAGGTGATTAACTTATTTTTATATTATATTGTTACAGGTTGCAATATAAGATCATTTTATTTTTAAATGGTTTATCGATCTAGGCAGGGCATAATTAAATCGATTGAATAATATACTGATTGAGGCGTAATCATGATAAGTTTAAGTTTGTATATATATCGAATTAAAATATTTTGTTGATTTACATGTGGCAATGTGGCAAATTGAAATAATTCGTTGGTTTAGGCGTATGGTGAGAGCGTATCGTAAGATTGTAAATATAGCGAATTAAAACATTTTGTTGATTTACATTTAACCATGTGAGTTTTAAGACTGTAAATGTGGCAAATTGAAATAATTCGTTGGTTTAGGCATATGGTGAGAGCGTATTATGAGAGGTTTTAAGATTGTAAATATAGCGAATTAAAATAATTAGTTAATTTAGGCGTAAACACGAGTTGAGGCGTAACATTGGAGGTTTAAGAAGTATAACGATTTGAGATACATTTCTGTCTCGGTTTATATTTAGTTTAAGTTCTTTGACAATTGGAAGTAAATAAGCAAGACAAACTGTCGACGATCGACGTTCTTCTATTACAGGAAACGTCTAAAGACGATGGCAGCAGTAACTTGGCCCCGGGGCGCCGACTCTGTAAAGTTAGTTGTTGTTATTTGCTGAAACACAGGACTAGCTCAGGTTTATCTTGTAAACTGCTGTTGTTTTAGATCCAGTGTTTTGCTTAATATGTTTGCGGGGAGAGTTGTGAGCGAAAGAAACACAACCGACCAATGATGCTTCGTAACTCTCTGAAAACTTTCATTACAAGAGTTTTGACATCAAATGCAAATTAATGCCAAGTGGGATATATAATGTTATATTATATATTACAAACAATATTTCTTTTTTACTAAAATTTAATTTTTATTAAAATTATTCAGTAGGATGTAACTCGGATATTAATCTCTCGAAGAGGTCCAGGTATTAATTATTTAATGGCAATGTTGTAATCATTATTGGTGATCGTTATCGTCACATGTTGGAAAACTTCTTTGTGACCGAATTGAGTCGATTGGAGTTGCAACACTTGTGGTTTTAACAGGATGGTTCCATCTCATACACAGCCCGAGCTACGCTTGAAATTTAGCGAGAAATTTTTATCGGCCGCATAATGTCAAAAAGCGATCTTCTCGATCACCTGATTTGACGGCTCCATTTTCTGTGGGGGTACTTGGAAGGAATGGTCTACGCCAATAAGCCAACAACAATTCCGGAGCTACAGGACAATATTCGAAATGAAATTGCTGAAATAACACGCGAAGTGTGCGAGAATGTTATGAAAAATATGCTCAAAAGAGCACCATTTTGTGCCGCTGCCAGAGCCATAATGCATTATTATAATGAACCAAATAATCGATAAATGAAAACCAAATAAAAAAAAAGTGTTTTATTTCCTAGTTATTCAAAAATAATATCGGCCTGGAACATAATGTTCACCCTGTATAATAAATGCGTGAATTGACGCGGTTTTTAATTTATTAAGCCTGTCTGATAACTTGTATTATTTGTATTAATAATAAATTCTCTCAACCGGTAAATATTTAAATTTGACGCGAGATGATAATTTTTAAGCACATCTATATTAGGATAAATCTCATATGGGACAATGGCGATCGCTGCGCCACGAGATATTATATCTTACGGTCGATAATTGCTAATCCGAGCGTAGATGCTATGCTTCACTGGAATAAAAAGAGACGAAATAATATTCGTAGGACATTTAATATTACTTACGCGAATATTTACAAGTCAAACGGTAATATTAAGGCGCGTTGGTTGAACGAGACTACTTCACAATACGCTTTTAACCCTTCCCAAACCATGCAGTAACACAGGTCTACCATCATAAATAAACCTTTTATATTTCGGTAAATACATGTAAAATATAATTAATATTTTAGATAATCCTATATAAAATATTAGCGCTTAGGAATGACTTGTGAAAAACCAATTATGAAAAAGGAATCTTACGAAAACAATTATTTTTCCATTCAATCCGTTATAAAATTAATACGTTGGTAAAAATACCATTTATAATATGAAAGACAGAGATCACACACTATTTTCACAGTGAAAAGAATAACAAACATACAAATATAATTATCTCTTTCTCACTAATTAAATGAAGAGAGATAAAAAGGAAGAACACATTGTATAGGACTTAATGAATGCTCTAAATTATGTTATTAATCTCTTTTTCAAATTTGAATGCTCAGTAGTCATTTAAGCTTATAAAAATATTTTTTCTAACTGTTATTTACGGTAACACGAGTTGACAGCATGGCTGCGTTCGGGTATTTTATATCACGGTATGGTAAAGGTTAAAAGTGCAAGAATAACAACGTGAACTAATTTGATTATTTTATGTTACATGTGTTCGGAACATATTCTTTTCATAGGCACTTGCGACTCTTCAACTTTCGCTTATATTTTCATTTATAATGATATTTAATAATTATGGAATAGTTTGCCGAAAACATATGACACAATTAAGCAACTAGCATTTGCCATTCTCACAATCTTTGGCTTTACCTATTTTTACGAACAAACATTCCTTTCCATGAATCAAATAAAAAATTAGTACAGAACCAAATTATTCGACTATAATTGAAGAACATAGCAAGGTCACCGTTTTAACTAGTACACTTTGCAAAGCCCAAAAAGTGTTCAATTTGCAGGTTTTCTAGTTTCATAAGTAGTGCACTAAGTAGCCTAAGATTGTATTGTGAAATTGAGTTTTAAATAAAAATCTTGAATTTATCTGTTTTTTTTCGTCATTAAAATGTATTTAGCTACAGTGAAAAATTATGTTGCGGTTCTATGAAAAATTTGAGAATCGCTTTACTTAATATTTGGCTCTCTTCGCACTAGAAAAACTGCCGACTCCTGCGCCAGACCAACAAGCGTGTCAAATGTACTACTAATTCAAGTGATGTAATTTAAAATTAATTGGAGATACTACCTACGATAGAAGTTTATAGTAATATGAAATACAATACACCCACAATGTTTATTTTATTTTTTAATTTATGTAATATGTAAAACTAACTTGCTTACAAGTCTTTAAAAGGTAAATAATTATCCTACTAAGAAATCAAAAGTGATTATTCTAATAGTTACCGAAGAATAAGAAAAAAAAATTCAACGAATTTATAGAAAATATATATCTAAAAGTTTAAATATTACTTTTAAATAAAGCACCTTGGCTCCGTTCCTTCAAATTAAAATAATGTTTTTCTCAAAATCTATAAAGGCGAAAGAAAATGAAAGCAAATTATGATAAATCAAATTTATTTTTTGGTGTTCCACGAAATGTTTATTTAATACAACAACAATAAAATCGCAAATGTTTCAAAGATTACTTTACATAATGTGTAATGTTATGTATATGTTAATGTACAATATAATAAATACAAGAATATTCTGTATTCCACAGTATTATTCAGTAATCATTATTCATTTACGCACAATACATACATTAATAAATTTACATAATTTTTTTTTTTGCTTATGCATCAATGAAATGTAAAATTTAAAAATATGTAATTTTTTTCTGTTTAACCCTAAAAAAATCCTATTAAGACGCTGGTGTTAAGCACTTTTCTAATGGCTTGTGTTTGACATTGATATTTGAAAGTCGGTGAAGGTGCACGTGTACTTGATGCGAGCAAAACACATGAGGTGATGATGTGAACTATTCTATACGCGCACTCGAGTCAAATCTCAATCAAATATTATCTTATCAATTAAAATTACAACTTCACAACAAAAATGTGTTTTACTTGATTACGTTATTAGTTATTACGAATAATAATTATATATAAATATAAATAGTTGAAGCTATCTTTTTCGATATTTCAATACCAAATATCCATTAATAAGTTTTTTTTACAATGAATGGATTTATTTCATCTTTCGATGAACTTAATAAAAAATAATATTGCCCTAAACTGCTACTGAATATTTATTAACGTAAAAGCCATTTTTGATACGTAACAATAATGGCCTATCACTATCAGCACGTGCCGCTACTAATTGGTAGTGTCACGGATAATACGTAATAATAATTCGTGATACTCGTGTCAACTCGACCGCCGTTCGCCAGATAACATATTATATTAACATACATATGTATATTTGTGTAATAGACGAATATTCATTTTTTATTCAATATAAAGAATTAACTGTAAACTTTGCCTGTATCAACACAGAGTTTTCTAGCGAAAACTAAAACCTAATTAAATGTAAAAATCATACAGCATTGAAATAAATAAATATATACATTTTATTTAACTTTGATGTAACCCTGATAGATAGTCTTAGTATAAAGGTACAATACACATACAGTTACAATACACTTTTATCTGATTAAAGTCATCTCTGGTTATAGAAAAGTTATGTTTTTTTTTTTTTTTCCAATTCCTTAGAGTCTACGATACTCTGAGTACTCTACATGCGGCTAGACCGTCAAATCTACTTCTACAAGTGTATAAGCGCTAATCGCTTTGACACTTTTACTAACTAACTTATTGTAATAAACATCATATGTGTTTTATATTAATACATGAATTGGAAGGGTAAAAAATTCTGATAAAAAACCCTCTAAACAATTTAGCTTGTCAATGCATAATTTATACGAATCAAATGTGAGCAATCGATGGACTCACCAAATTGCAACTGACATAAATGGCGGAGAGGCGGAAAATGCTTATTTAATTTACGAGTATTCTGTAAATGTTACTACGAGGACAAGGCACTTATCTTCCTAACGTTCTCAGGTACACCAAACACAATTTAATTAAAAAAATAAATTTGAGAATATTCTGATCATGTGAGTAAAACCTTCAGAGAGATTTGCCCGAAATAAATTATTTCCGACCCCCGGAATATTTAGTCCAGATAAACAACAGGTGTTGAGCAGCCCGCACTCTCTCACTCGCGAGCAGGGCCGCCGGCCGTGCCGACCGAGGAGGCAGCGTGACCGCCCCGGGCGTCATTTGAAGAGATCGCCGAAATGTTCAATTATTAATTATACACATCCGTTGATGATTCTGTTCTCATATTTGTTCAGATTAATAGATTTTGATAAACTAAAGTGTTCTTTTCTTTCATAGAACTAAACACGAACAACGTAAAAATTTAAATAAATAAAAAATAAATTACCATATGAAAAAATACAAAAGTTTAATTTAGAAGGTACGTGTTCTACATAATCAGTTAAAGCTAGATTTGGTGAAAACCTGCTTATTGCAGAAAATTCCAAAATCAGAAAAATTTCAATGTACTTTTATCTATCATTATCAGGCACTCTTCCTTAAAAAGTTCTATTTATATAATATGTACAGAATTTTGTGGATTTGATAATTCCCGATATTATTATCAGACTATCAAACTTTACTGAAAAAATAACTTTTTAAATATTTCGAAAACAAAATATAAATATCCTGACCCGCCGTCGTATTTCAAAATGGCGGCTATTAAAAAAAATCTATTAAAATTACTAATCTACTACTTAACATGGTTCCATAGAATAAAATAATTCGAGAGAAATGGTACCATAAAACAAGAAATATCCTTTCTTTTCACGTAGAAAAAATATATATAAACATAGTTTTATAAAATATATTTTAAAATTAAAAAGAGTCAACCAGTTTTATTTATATATTCTATCACCTGCAAAAAAAATATTTAAAAGTCAATTCATTTCAACGATTATTCGATAGAGGCATGTGAAAAATTACATAGGTATGACAAAAAATATACTACATTTATATAAAATCGTGGGCCTAATACGAAGTGCAATGTTCGTGTTTATATCTCTGCATAACATTATTATTTTTCGACACACAATAGCATCTCTATAGTGAGTTACATTTAAAAAAATAATACGTTGAAGAATATTTTTCAACTCTCCCGGGTGACAATTTCGTGTTTCGCCCCAGGCGACAAGATATCTAAACACGGCCCTGCTCACTTGACTAACAACTACTCTGAATCTTCAGCGTCAAGTCACCTTGAAGAGATGTTTTGAAGAGCTTTCAGTTTAGTTATGCGGATTGTATCAATATTTGATATTTCGATTTGGATCAAAAGTGTTTTGCGAACAAGACGATATTGTATGACGAAAACTTATTCAAGTTCCTTCTACATTAACAGAGCATGTTATGATAATATTTGTTTTATCTTCGGCGTGGTATTTTCTGGGCTATTCTGCCTGTGTCTCTTACTTTTATATTTGTGTAAGGCTGTTTAATGTGCGCCGAATCAAATGATTTCTTACAGCCAATAAGCACATTTGTCTGAAGTATTAATTAAATAGTATTTTTAAAAAGTGTATAAAATAAAACGAAACGTTTTTTTTTAATTATTCATAAGTATAAAAAAAAGTAAAGACATGTCAAAAAATCAATCTTTATAATACCTTTCATTACTTAAGTATCAGACTTTATTTAAGAAGAGACTAAAAACGCACCTTTTCAAAAAATCATTTCCATAAGTTCAATTTTTTAATTTTAAATACAAAGATAATGCAGGATTATAAATATTTTATGTGAAAAAAGCCCTTGAGGTAAATTTTTATAATATTATTATTATTGTTATTAATATTGTTATTGCTATTATGATTATGATTATTATTGTTATAAGGACTTATACCAATGGTATTTGGTAAGGATCTATACCACACATATAATTCCTCTGGTGTAATGTTACTGTTACCTAATCTCACAAGATTGTTATATTATTTTAATTTTTTAAAATTATTTTTTGTATACGTTACTCAGAGTGCGCAATGACGGGTCTTGCCCTCTCACAAATATTTATATTGGAATAGGTTTCATCCCTATGACTATGTTGTACTTATACTAAATAATGTTATGATTTTCTTTTTCATATAGTATTTCATATACATTCTACATACATTATTTATGGAAACATAAATCCGATAGTTTTTATGACACGTTTATGTAACAGTAAAAGTATTCATTCTTCGAAAATTAAATCTCTGGAGCTAGTTTATTGCGTAAGTGGTACCAAAATGAATTCGTAGGTAACACCAAATTGAAAATATTGAAAAGAAGAATTTGCGATAATTCATGTCTATATATTGGGTAGTCTGCATTGCCACCATTTAGAATGGCGAATGTTCCACTTCATTCAGGTGTTATAGTTTATGACGGTTGTCGGCACCGACTGTTTACCATCAAACGTGATGTAATGATATAAAAATTATAAATAATATTACATTTTATTTTATTTTGAAAATATGTCTTGAGTATGTGTTGGCGTTAGTTGATAGTTTCAGGTTATTCTGCGGTGGACAAATTTGATAATATATCAGTATTGAAAGTAGTTTTTTCGGAAAAATTGGCCATGGCCGCGATGCTCCTACTATAGTCCCTGTCAGGGTTTAGCAACAAACAACGGTATAAGCTGATTGCTTTCTGTTTTGTTATGAATATTTATTCATTTATCATCGTATTTACTAGTTATATCACCTACAGGGATACTACTTAAAAGTGACAAACAACTAAACATTAAATTGGCACATTTATTTATAGTAGGAGGTAAGGTATCAGGCGGTAACTATAATAAAAAAATAAGTACCTAATGAATCTTTAATTTTATTTGTTGTGGACACTGCTTTCGACGTAATTCTACCCTTAAATTATGTACTTACATTAATTTTAACTTTCGGAGACGCTGACGAAATGTTTTCAGTTCCCATCTACCGCAGCGGTTCAGGAACGTGAATTCGCCCGTCGAGCTTCTGTTCTGAAAGCCAATAAAATATTTATGTCCGGGCAGTAAAATCTTGCTTTATCGTTCTGAAAACAATAACATAAATAATACAGATGATTATGAAGGTAACAGATTTGGGAGGAGAGCGAAATAACATGTGGCCGTCTACTGGGCTCATGGAACCGCACCACAATCGACCTTTTATAACTTCGGGTATTGCCCGCTTGCACAGGTCCGGTGGTGGAAGAAAAACTATATTTATTATTATTTTAATTAAAAAAATTTAAATATGAATTAAATATATTAATTATAAAGACATACATATAAAATCAATTTTATCGAAAAATATTGTTGTTGCGCCACCGGGATTCGAACCTGGATCTCTTTCCTAAACGGGGAAGGTGCTTTATCCAACTAAGCTACAGCGACAATATTTTTAGCGACAATTTTCGACCCTATATGTTACATTTTTTTTGATTATAATACATTTAATCGTTCCATCATTTGACAGAGCCATCTACCTTATTTTTACAGAATCTCAAATACCTTTGAGTAAACTGATGGCAGACGCCAGAATTATCAATTCATTTTTTATTAAAAATTAATAAAAAATAAAAAAATTTTAACACTACAACAGTTCATGATGCCATAATACTATAGTAAACGATCTCATAAAACACCCAGGCTTGAGAAAATTACATAGATATTTTGTATTCTCGAACCGGAAGCCCCTGGTATGGGAAGTCAGTATCATACCCACTGAACTAAAATATTAAATCGACTTCATCGTGAACTAATATATTACTACATTTATCATTATTGGCTGCTGGATCAACTCTTATCTCGAATATTTAAATATCTGATATTTATTGTAAGGTTCGTTAATTAGATTATGTGTGTGGCATTGCCAGGTAGCCTCACATTTATTCAGATTGAACTTAATAGATTCCCCAATGTGTGAATGTGGTGCCGAGAAGGAAACCCTTGACCAAATCTTTTCTGCCTATCCATTGCGGGTCACAGGTTTTTTTACAGTAATCTCGTCAATGGTAATTTTTAACTCCCGGTTAACTTGTGTCATCTTATTTTTCTTAACTTGCCATATTTAATCTATATAATAGCAAATTTTTGAATGACAATGGTATTGATTTGTAATATAATATTTATTATTCTATAATATTATTGTACTTTTTTTCTATAAAAATAAGTTATAACTTGATTAATGATACAAATCACTCTCGAAGGGTGGATTGACTATTTAAAAGAAGAAGATTATGTGTGTGTTTGTGGGCTTGTAAGGAGCCTGAGTGAGGGGAAGCCTGGAAGTGATTTAAGCCGTTGAGATCGCGGGATGTGGCCTCTTTCCAACGGGACTTCTTCGAGGATAATATTTTTTTTAAAGTGTTTATTGTATTTGTCCGTATGTTAATATTAATGTAATATAACCCAGTAATTGTTGTATGAAGACCGAGTTTGACTTCACCGCAACTACGACAGATTACACAAGGGAATAAGACAATAAGGAGGATTGTAGAATCTGCATTTCTAGCAAAGAATCATCTCATTTATTTAAAAAAAATACATGTCAGAGAAGTGGGGATTTAAAAAATTGGGGGGGAGGATAGTAGAGGTGAAGTGTAAGGAAAGTTTTTTTTTAAAAGAAACCAAACACGTTGTGGCTTGACATTATAATTAAATTAAATAATGTGAACGAACCTACGTGTACAAATGTGAACGATTAAAATAAAATAATGTGAATGAATCTCCTATTTAAATGATGGTACTTTGGTCAGCCTACATACTTTATTGTCCTGAAAAAGGTTGGGTCCAACTGAAACTAGTTCACTTTAGCGTATGTACATAGTTAAGCGGTTTAAAACTAAACGTTGTATTATTTAATTATTGATGAGTGTTTTATCCTCTACCCGAATAGATTACCACATGCATTTAGTTTAGTTATCACCTGACGATGAGAGGGACTGCACCTCTAGAAATGATAATAGTGATAGCCCTATGTGTTTGTAGTACATAGTTTAGTTTAGAAAATTACAAAGTAACTGCCATATTAATTATATACGTTTTTAGCGTAATATAATCGCCATGGGTTAATTAAATTCACCACGGCATTTTTCGAAACCGGTTGGGGAATATATTCGTAATTAATTCATAGTGGTTAAAAATAAAGTTAACATATTATATTATTTATCACTAAATGAATGACCATAACGTGTTGCCATTAAATATTTAAAATAATACACTTAAGGTTGTACGCGTGTAACGAACATATTACATTACGTAAATTGATTTTAAATGTAAAGATAAAGTAATTAATTAATGTTTCAAAAATAAAGTAATAAATTAATTAACGAGAACACACTTTTGTTGTGAAGTTGCATTTTCAGAACATAGTTCTGTGGTATTTTAATACAAATTAAATGATTCAACTAGCAAGATCCATCTATCGAAAAAATGATTAGTTTGTACTTAAAAAAAAAAAGAATAATAGATGTATCGATTTGAAATATTACAAGTTCAAAATTTGTCAGAAATGTATTCGATCGCAATAGCAAAAATGGAGAACGTGCTTCCCGGATAGGCAGGGGTATATCTTTCTAGTTGATAAATTTAGTTTATATTAATTAATTAATGTTTTGAAAAAGTAAAAAATTACTCGCAGTCGGTAGGATTTAATCAGAGGATACCAGATTTCTTGTCAGACGTATTAATCTCCTCGGCCACGGGTGCTGCTGGCGCGAAGCGTGTTGATATTATATTATTTATAATGAATGTACAAATGTTCACCACCACGCGTCGTTAGAGCATGCAAAATATGTTTTTTTATTATTATCTCGTATTGCCAGTATTAAAATAAATCTTTTGTCCCTCTCGCCAATGGAGATTTACAACGACACACGTGTCGGTGCGAAGAGCGTATCGCGGATCACCGGACCGGCGAAATGATCGATGGTAATAAAACCATAAACACGAATGCTCCATGAATATGCATGTGTTGTACATGCGATGAGATTATGCGAGTGTTTCCGCAACATTTATGAGCCCTCCCAATTTAGGGGTGGACGGCGAGCGCGGACGAAGTGCTTCACCTTTTTAAGTGCCCGGGGCTCTCTTCGTATCATCCGACAATTATTCATATTTTTACCTTCATAAATGCTAAAATTTTCCCTCATTCTCGTTTATCTTTAAAAGTGAAATAACAAAGTTAGTATTGTCGTATAAAAAGTTTTTATTTATTTGCAAATATATTACATGTTCGAATGTTAAATTTAATTAAAAGTTAGAATTGACGCAAATTGAGGTCAATTTAGGACGTCAAATTAAGCGTTTTCTGAACTGAAACTCTGTCCATATAATTTAAACACAACTTCTATTGAAACATTAAGAATAATGGTTTGACATTTTAACACTAAAAAACAATTTTTAGTAATATCATGTAGGTAGATCATTTTGAAATAATAATTACAATATATTCATCTTCTACTTATCGAATCATATCCCCCTTCATAGATAAAATTAATAATGTATATATGGAAAAAGATGAGAAGAAAGAAAAAACAGTGCAATCATGGTTTCTTTGTGAACTAAGTCAGATGGAGGGAATCAGGCGGCATTTTCAAATTTATATTTTTGTATACAGAAAACGAGCATTTGGTTTTATAATAAATAATACTAGCAGATAAGCAATCGGTTGTCGCCAATTTCTTACTGCTAGGCCCTGCGGGCGGCTCTTATGGCTGCTTCGCGGCAGATGGTGACCGCTTTACTGTCAGGGTCTCTGCGGTCGGTTATTTTGACCACTTCGCGGCTAATAGTGTCCGCTACGCGGCCATTGATGACCGCGCAGACCGGGATAGAACTATTCCCAAAACAAATCACACGTGAAAATGAACAAATGACGATGTAATTAAAACTATTCCATCCTTGCTGTCAAAACGAACGAAAATAACATATAAGAATGATATGAAGAAAAATATGAATCGTGGATAGACAATTTCTATGGTAAGTAATATTTCTCCCTTACCACAGACAGAAGAAAAGATGACAGAGCTGTATAGCTATATTTTTTTCTTACTCGTAATAGAGACAATGTACACTTCATTTCAAATTAAATATATATTTACGTACTGTTATTGAATAGAGATATTAAAAACTCGTTCGTTATTACGGACCTGGCCGTTTAATCAAGAACTATACATCCATAATGACGCTACTGAAGCCACACCCAGAAAGACATACATGTAGATGGGAAAGCGTAATATTATTATGGACGGTTAGCTTATTAAAAAGAGAATATATTAAAATAAATCCAACATTTTGTTTAAAAAAATGTCTGAAAGAAAACTGATAACATAACATTTACATATAATAATAATATAACATGAAATACTGTCATCTTCCCAAATTATTTATATCTGTCAAAAACAATACTTTGGCATACTTGTTTTCGTTTAAATTAATTTGTTTTTCTGACAGTTCAGTTCACACTCTAGCAGGTTTATTATATTAGAGAATTTATTCATTTTAAATTGTATTATCTCACTTATTAATAATTTGTACAATCCATCACTATTTTATTTCTACGTCGACTTTATCACCATAGAAACCAACACATTGTGCACCAGGGACACAACTATATTATGCAACCGTTCTGCAGTAGCGGCATGTTTTAGAAGCTTTAAAGTAGCCATATATCTTTTTTTTTAGGAGAACACATTCTTATTGTGAAGTTGTAATTATTCAGAACATAGGTCTGTGATATTTTAAATATGAATTAAATATATTAATTAGAAAGATATACATATAAAATAAATTTAATCGAAAAATATTATTGTTGCGCCACCGGGATTCGAACCTGGATCTCTTTCCTAACCGGGAACGTGCATTATCCAACTATGCTACAGCGACAATATTTTTAGCGACAATTTTCGAACCTATATGTTACCTTTTTGATATTAATACATTTAATCTCTCCGTTATTTGACAGAGCCATCTACCTTATTTTTACAGAATCTCAAATACCTTCGAGTAAACTGATAGCAGACGCCCGAATTATCAATTCATTTTTATTAAATTTTGGACACATTGATACAACTTTATTACTTTAGGAGAACACATTCTGATTGTGAAGTTGTAATTATTCAGAACATAGGATAATGCACCTTCCCCGGTTAGGAAAGAGATCCAGGTTTGAATTCCGGTGGCGCAACAACAATATTTTTTGATATAATTGATTTTATATGTATATCTTTCTAATTAATATATTTAATTCATATTTAGCCATATATCTTTTAATATTTGTGTGTATAGAGCCCCCATGCCATAGTCCCACATCACAGCATCTTTTGTCTCTACATGCTCCGGTTCTAGGCGACTGTATTCCAATACGGAATTGGTAACCGCTCTTGTGCCATCCTCCCATCGGAATCGGGGTCATCTCACTATTCTTCTTACACCTGTGTTGTCATTAAGGATTCTTTTTGGGAACCGCACGTCCTGCATTAAACCTGTATTCCCGAGTCTATTTACTTTCATGTGAATGGAATATAAACTGGTTTCCAATTCTAATTTTTTAATATTATATTTAAAAAATACATCTTCACATTAAAAATATCACTATTACCTAATTTGTAAATGTTATTATTTAAATTCACACTGAATGAAAAGAATCGCTTAGGTGGTTTGGTCACGTGAAACGGATGCATGAGGAGAGAATAGTAAGAAAGATATATGACGCAAGTGTTGATGCATCAGAAATACAGGACGTCTGCGTAAGACTTGACTAGGTAAACTAGACACTGGAAGATGGTCCTATTAGAAGCCTCAATAATCGACGAGCTGTGTAAGAAGGTGTATGAATGCGGATGAGACGAGAATGTGGAAGAGTGTGGCGCTCTATCTTTGCTGCCTACCCCCGGAGGGAAACAGCGTGATGACAAGTGAGTTAGTTAAATCACACTTAAATATGAATTAAATATATTAATTATAAAGATATACATATAAAATCAATTTTATCGAAAAATATTGTTGTTGCGCCACCGGGATTCGAACCTGGATCTCTTTCCTAACCGGGGAAGGTGCTTTATCCAACTAAGCTACAGCGACATTATTTTTAGCGACAATTTTCGACCCTATATGTTACCTTTTTGATATTAATACATTTAATCGTTCCATCATTTGACAGAGCCATCTACCTTATTTTTACAGAATCTCAAATACCTTTGAGTAAACTGATAGCAGACACCAGAATTATTATTAATTATAAATTTATACTTAGTTTTAGTGTAATTTATCAATTGCTTTACAATTTTCGTGGTAGGTGGTATAATATATATATAAAAATAAGGACATGCGAAAAAACAAATTATAAATTAATATCTCGTTTATGTACATTATGTATAATAATTATAATATTAAAATAATAAAACAAATGAAATAAGCTTATAATTATTTAGGGAATATTTTTTTGTAGGATTGTAAATTCGACAGCATTTATTTATACAGATATTTTTTTTACCAAAATTGACTGACACTTTTTTAACTTGGTCTTTTTTCATTGCTAGTGAAAGGTATCCAAATATATTGTCTTTTAAAATCATCAACCATTGTTAATTCGAGATTATCAAAATTCTGTCCCTCTTCTAGGTCCTCGTTCTGATAATGTTGTCTACCCAGCGAGACAATAAATACACGTCGTTTTATTAAGTTTTTAAAGTATACCAAGAAACACTAAAAAAGATTTAATAATAAATACTAAAGAGAGATATACTACGTCGTATCACGTTTTACAGAAGTTTAGAATTACATTTTATCTCATTAAGATATAAAACATTATTTTTGTCTTTTATATATTTTTAATCTGAAGTTGCTTCAACACGGAGGCTGTGCAAAATTCTCAAACTTTTTTTTTACACAAGCACATTTTTGTTGGTATTAAGGGCAGGCAGCAATCGCTCGGAGAATTTCCGCACTATTAAACCGTAAGATGAAATAGCAGATAGTGATACTTTAAAAGGCTGACGTCAGGGGGTAGCTAATCTTACGAGGGGTTGAATGTAAACAAAACAAATTGAGTTCCATTCCCAGCCTGATATCTGCTTCCGTAATCCTCGAGGACTTCCAGGATACAAGAGACGAGTCCGATGGGACGCGTCGGGGATAACACACTACTTGAAACGTCAACATTTAATGTTGAACTAAAAACAAAAATAATATTGGACGATGAGCCACAATAAAATAAACTTGTCATGACGTCGAAGTTAAAACTGACGTATCTCTGAAAAAAATACCATTTATTCCGTAATATAGATGTAAATGTTGGATAGAATAATTTATACAGACAACACGTATGTATGTTACTTTTACTTACTTTTCTCGTTATTATTGTAGTTTGTTTTAATTTATATATCGTATGTAGTTTTTTTTGCAATTCTTCATTTTATTTTTTATATTATTGTGTATATGTAAATGTACTTTTTCTTAAAATGTGGATTACTTTCATTAATCCACATTAATTCATATTCCTTAATATACATTATTACTAGGGTTATATAATAAATGATTTTAATTCAGCAGCGGATAAAAAATGGCGACAATGATGATGGTGATGATATTATGTTAGGATTTTTTAAAATGTTGGATGTTATACATATATAAATATATTTATATTACATAATAAGTGATTAAAATCCCACCCTAAGACGAGCGCTAAAAACGTGTCGTCGTTACAACGACAACAGATCTGCTGTCTTTGATGATTTTCCGTCATTATTGACGGGTAAGTTATAGTTTATAATAATAACCTTGACGCAAGATGTGTACAGCATTCAACATGAAAAGTGATGTTCCACCATAACTCCGTAATATCAAAACTTTCAAACATTGCCAAGATGGCATTTTAAAAATTCAAGATCTTTACAGAATACTTGGTATGAGTTTAGCTCTAAGATTTAGATTTGAAAAACCTTTACTCTTCATAAATGTAGGTGCGCTTAACGCTAATGTTTACGCAAAGTTAATAGTTTGTCTTCTTTTTCTTTGTGCGCCATGTCGTGTCTGAGGACGGCTATCACCATCACCATAGAGATCTTCACTTTAGATGCCGTGGCGTTAAACAGAACAATGGAATTGCTTCTGAACCAGTTTGCTAAATTTTCAGTCAGGTACTTCGACTTTTGTCGCTGATTTTCGCTTACATTATTTTTTATAATTATTATTTTTGAAATGGTATTTTCTATCAGAGATCTGCTGTCATCTTGGCTACGACTGCGTTATTGACAGCTGCTCTGAATAGAGACGCTTTACTCTTGTTGTACACTGATGATACTTTGGTTGGTTGATTGGTGCCGGGCCTCGTGTTTGAGGATCCACTAATCATGAGTTGTGTTTTTGGTTCTCAATGTCTTCTCCTCTCATGCGTTTTTCGGTGGGAGAAGAGTCCTATTTGAGTGACATATTCCCTTCCACACACTCCACTCTTCCACTCACACATTTATACTCACATACTCCCTCCCACACACTCCTCCTGCGCATCCCCTCCCACACATTCCCACTCACACACCATCTCCCACACACTCCCTCCCATAAACTCCTTCCCACGTACTCCCTCCCATACATTTCTATTCACATACTCATCATTAAGAAGATGAGGGGAAGGGTGCGAGGCAGATATTAAGAATCTTCATGACACAGTCTTCTATGGACAAACAATAAAAACTAAAATGAGACTGATCAGAACATCTTCCCAAACACTCTCTGTAGTGCTGAAACAAAGACTCTCAGAACAAGAACGAAAACCTAAGAAAATAAATGCTGTGGAAATATGGTATTGGTAATGCGTGCTTCGTATACCGTGTGTAATCCGCAGAAGAAATGCTTTGATTATAGAGAAATTATCTTTAACTACCTGCATAGATGTTTTATGGTGTCCCTAGATTACCATGACACCAGACATGAGTAATCTAGGGACACCATAAAAAATTGTGAACTAGGTAAAAAGAACCATAACTAGTGGAAGGTTACCAACTACCAAAATGATGGATCGATGCGGTTAGAACTTCGATGTAGAGCCCTTTTCTAGAATGCACGAGAAATGCCACGAACCAGAACAGATGGCGAAAGATCATCCACAATCAGTTGTTGTTGCATGATCACAACCGCTCTCATTGAGAGTAAAACGAAGATGAAAAAGTGTCTTGATGTACCATTGTCTAAGATTTTTTAATAACGAATTTGTTGATTTTCTCCTTCATCTATGTCACACATCCGAGGCGTTAGATGCCAACCCATATAGAAAAAATGAGAATTGTAGCTGCGCAGTATTCTTAGTTGCAACTAAATGCTGTGACAATAAAATAATATTTTATTTTATTTTAATAATAGTTTTCAATTAATAATCGCATGGTGTCTACTGAACCGTAAGCCAAATTGAAAAAAGGTTTATTTCAGAACGCTTTTTTCGAATACGCACTGCCTGAAGCACTAGAGAAATCCCCGGCGTTGGATCAGACTGAGTGAGAGGTAGCAGAACGACCCGAAAAGGTTTCGGGGGTTCGCTGAAACTGATTTACCGTGTGTGTCTAAGGGAATATTTACTAAATCCGTTTTATAGAATCAACCCGCCGGAAAGATCCTCATTGGTCGAAGGTTGTATATCTCTTTCCACACATTTTAAGGGTTATGTTAAAATTTTTAGGATCTAGATAACATACTCGGAAATTTTTCAATATGATTACATATTTTATGATGTTGTTGAAGGTTGAAATCTGTTACTTCATAAAATTGTACAATCTATAGAATTTGGAAAAAAAGCTTGTGAAATGGAAAAAAAATAAAACTAAATATATGCAAACTGAATACAGCTGACAATGGAAATCTTTATATTGCTGGAATGAAATTGGAAAAGACAAAGTATTATATACTTGGATTGCAACAGAATTGATTTGATCCTTCTATTGCAATCAATCACGCATTGAGCAAGTTCGTGTGACTTTTGTCCGCGTGAAAAATATGTTCTGCAGTCATGATTTCAATCTCAGACTACGAATGAGAATGGACAGATGCTACAAGTTCTCGATATGAAATTTTGCACATTACAAAGCAGGAAAAGATTGTTGGAATTCAGGGCCTTCATGGCGGATGAGATCTAAGGCAATAGTTTGGCCAATCTACTGTAGAGTTTTTCCGAGTCGCAGTGAACGGAATTTTATCCTGTTATGTTCTAGCATTTGATAAGGGTAGTGTTACACCGGTTAAGCAATGGAATGCACTAGGAGTGATTATTTTATCTTGGTCTATGCGAGGGAGCGCCATGCACTGGATCCAGTATCATAATTCACTTCTGTAAGTAGCCGTATCAGATGTTCCAACCCTGTCAATCTAAGCCTAGTTGTATTACACCTCACACGTGTCTATACTGTATTATTTCTCAATAAATACTTACAAGTGCTTCCTCGTGGAATCAAAGCATTGAGAAAAAGAAGAATAAATCATCTTGGGTGTAAAGTCCATTGAACGGATAGGGTACGAGAAGAAGAAGACGTACGTTCTGCAGTCATCAGAGCAACATGGTAACAGTTATGAGATTGAGGTTGAGGCATTTTATGAAATGAAAAGGTCTACAGTCAGAACTCTACCACTAAATCGCCCAAGCACGAGATGGACGGATGCAGTGAGAAGTAGGTAGATTGGTTTCAGATTGGAGAAATGTCTTGTGTAGTCGGCCATGAACCTTAATAGTTCATACCACCAAATATTCACAGATTCAATTTATGTCAGATTCCACCAACCAACGAAGTTGACAGTCACGTGATATAGTCGTAACAATGAATCAAATTGCAATGATTTCATCGTTTTTGACGGTCGTTATGTGAAGCCATTTTAGATATTATAAAATTGGTTAGTTATTTACGACAAAGGTGCTCAAAATGATTGCCACAATGAAATAAACGTTTTATTTGTAATTTTACTGCATTTCGTTTAAGTTTCTTCAAGTTTTTGAAAGTTTCTTGGGCGCTTCTGGTAGACAACATACTTCAGATGGCACCAAATAAAGAAATCGAGAGGCGAAAGACATTCAACGTGTTCTTGGATTACGAAGCTACACTTTTAAAATGTTGGTGGTGACCATTTAGAACAAATAATACTTAAATAACTAATAAATTATGATTTAAAAATATTATTTATCGTAATGGTTAAAAAATGCAAGTTAAAAGAAACCAACATTAAAAATCTGGAACCTATATTGACGTATTCAAAAGATCTCCTGGGATGACCGTATTACCAATGAAATGAGATTCAGAAATCAGTAAAGAGAACTATCAAACGAAAGAAAGCTGCAAACTTCGAACACATTCTCCGTAATAAGAAATATGATCCTTTACAACTCATTTTGAGGGAAAGGTAGAATATAGTGTAGGCAGAAAGAGGTTGGATATAATATATATCTTACATGAAGAAAAAGAAAAAGTGAAAATTTTCTCTTTCAGCATTAACATAATACATTGACCTCAATCAGATGAGATTCGGCTCATTATTTTTGACAATGTTACAGAATACTTTTTTTCGCATATTGCATTAAATAAATCGGTATACTGCAACTTCGATAGAAGACAGCCGCGAAGAAGAAGAAGGTCCATATATTGTGCATCATATCTTACTAAGTCAACAATGTAAAATTACCCTTAACCGTGCGATCACAGTGCAAGCGTTATATTTCTATGTCAATGGTGTGGTTTACAATGAGCAAGTATGTAAGTGTACATTTTGCTCACCAAATTAAATAAATCATGTCGGTTTTATATTTTTCGGTAATATGAATATGAATATCAGGACCTGACCCTAAAATGTAATGCTCGAAATATTATTATTTTTATCTTTTCAAAAGAAAGGTCTCCCTGCAGAGTGTGGCTTACGGCAAATTGCTCCAGATCAATTGCCTGAAACTTAATCGGTCGAAATCAATTGTTGGAAATTTCGTTAAAAATAGACCAGGGGAGATAAAAATGGTAAATGGACTAAGCGAGAAACTGGTTGGGAATTTGAAGATCGGTGTAAGAAATGAAGTATATAGCCTAAGTTAAGTTAAGTCTTAGGTTAGGTTAATGTAATGTTACGTTAGAATTTTAGATTGAACTTATTACTTATTCATATAATAATGAAGCAAATTAGATGAATTAATTAGAAAGATATACAGAAGAAAATCTATCTATCAAAAAATGTTTGGTTACCACCGGAATACGAATTGCGATACCAATTTCACTTTATTAACCATATAAGATTTGGAGACTTGTAAATGTAGTTCTATGTAAATGTTACATCTTGTCATGTGACAAATTACGAGGTACAGACTCTGCATGAGAATAATGTCAAACAGAGGTCGAATAGAAACGGCCTGAGAGGCATTCAACCAATAAGAAGAGCTCTGGCCTTTGACGGCGGGACGGGGAGATAAAACTTTTGGTGGGACAGGTGAGAAGGCTTCGCCTGTAATGATGAGAAATATATGGCAAACAAAATATTGGATTAAGCGCGGTGGATCAAGATAATTTGGGCCTTGATCCACCCGCGCGTGAGAGGAATCTCTTCGCGGAGGCAGAGCGTATTGAGCTCGCCCTCACCCCCTCGGGCAGGCCCTGGACAAATTCATAACTAAATTGTCCTCCTGTTTGAGCAAATTATTGATGAAAGGGAATCAGAACTCTAATCGTGCAATCATCTTTGTCGGGCAAACTCTTGCTTATCGAAATTATATTGTTTATCATGTGATATAGTGTTTTGCATTAATTAGTCCTATTTCCACCCATCCGATGTAGCAGCCGACACACATGCACATAGACACTTCCAGACTGAGCTAGATCGGTGACGGTGTATGTCTGGCGGTCTATCCGCCAGAGCTGGATCTCTCCATAACAATCTATTATTCTAAATATGAATTAAATTTATTAATTAGAAAGATATACATATAAAATAAACTTTATCGAAAAATATTGTTGTTGCGCCACCGAGATTTGAACCTGGATCTCTTTCTAAACCGGGGAAGGTACATTATCCAACTATGCTACAGCGTTTTAGCGACAAATTTTCGAACCTATATGTTACCTTTTTGATATTAATACATTTAATCGTTCTATTATTTGAAAGAGCCATCTACCTTATTTTTACAGAATCTCAAATACCTTTGAGTAAACTGATAGCAGACGCCAGAATTATCAATTCATTTTTATTAATTTTTTGACACATTGATACAACTTTATTGTTTAGGAGAATACATTCTTATTGTGAAGTTGTAATTATTCAGAACATAGGTCTGTGATATTTTAAATATCAATTAAGTATATTAATTAGAAATATATACATATAAAATTAACTTTATCGAAAAATATTGTTGTTGCGCCACCGGGATTCGAACCTAGATCTCTTTCTACTATTCCATTATCAAAGCAATCGATTTTATTATGCAATGAGTTTCAAAAATCTTTGAGTATGAGTAATGCACGCTAGTTAGCGCCAGGATAAATCAATCCATTTTAACTAATCTGGGATATCTTTGATACAGCACATATTTTTACAGAATTAAAAATAATATATTATTAATAATAAAATATCAACATTTATAAAATATAAGAAAGATTGATGTCACCAGAAATAGAGGATCTGAATTAAATTGAACGAGGCGAGAGTAGTATGTCAAGATAGAAGAATGTGGTGCTCTGTGATCTATGCCTAATGCCTACTCCGGCGAGAAAACGGCGTGATGGTGTGTTCGTTGGATGGCTGGCCCGAAAATCATTTAACTGTAAAAAATATATTTTTTTTACTTTAAATAATTTTTAAAATATTTATTTATGTTATATTTAATATTAACAATATACTCAAATATTAAACATAAAATGAGAGTAACAAAGTAGAAAAGAATACAGTAATTTATGTAGAAATGTTAAAATTAATGCTCAAGTAAAAACTATGTATTTATACATGTGCCCATTATTATGAAAGTGGTCTAAGTCAATAAATTGAAAAAAATGAGTTGATCAATTATTTCGCGTCACATAAATATAATATGATGCAAATTGTAACAATTGTAAAAAAAATTAAAGTGTTATATTCAGGGTATTATTACGACGTTCAACGGTATTCCGCTAGTGTTTATTTTGATAATAGAGTAACTCATTTCAACCCTGATTTTTTTATTTCCTTATAAGCTGCAATGAAATATTTACTTGTCGAAATACATTTTAAATCTAGTAAACTATATAAATTTTGAAACATTGTGTTGTGTAATATTAAAATATTTTTGAATCAATTCAAACGCAAACTTTTAAATATCTCGAATCGTAAAGAAACATGACTTAGACCATTTTCATAATAATTGGCACATATGTGTCAACTTACTGATATGTAGCAACGTATGAGAAAACTTACTGTAATATATGTATTGTATATGTAAACTTACTGTAATATATGTATTGTATGTGTAAACTACCCATTAAAACAATTAGAATTTTGAATAAGTTGACTCTGCGCAAAAATGCATAAATGATCTAGAATTACGCGTAAATTCCGATGATAATAAATATTTTTTACAATATCGAATTCGTAAACTAATTTTTATTTTATTTGGTGTATAAACAAATGATTTGAAATGTAAAAAAAATAAAATAATTATATTGTGTTATTATATTAAAATTAGCTGACATCAGCTTACTCGTTACCATACCAATTTTTGATTTTGGGAATACATCATGGATTGAACCTTGGTTGGTTATCAAGTACTGAAACAGCATAAGGCAATTATTTTTAACGCTGTAACCAAAACAAACACAAAAAATTATTAGCCACACACAACAGGACGCCAATTCAAGCCAATAATTCATTCTCATTGTAGGCGGCAAAAAACGTATCTAATGGTAAACGCTTACTTGACAATTCGAAGGTTCAACTACAACCATAAAAAGGTCGTGTTCTGGTATAGCAGGAGGGGGTAGTGAGTAGGTACTGGACTAGATGATTGTTAGTTACAAAGATCGGACAGATACCAATGTTAAAATATTTACACGCTTTAGAATAGTCAACATTATAAATTGCCCATGTTTCAAATGATGTTTATTGTAAGAAAAACTACTCTATTAGGGTTAGAGCAATTGATTTCGTTCAATTTACTTAGAATCAAGAACTGTATTGACCCTTTTCAAATTCCCTTCGGACGCAAAAAACCTTCAGCCCCTCGGCTCTCGCACACTACACGACGTCTGCGTGTCCAGCCCTTACACGCCTCCATTTAAGCTGTAAGGTATCTGTGTATACCACCCTTCTTAAATAATTTGCCAGTCACCCCAGAGCTCCCCGCACCCCCGCACCCCCGCACAGTGGGTCCGCGTTATCGAGTCGGCAATCGTTATAATATTTTGGAACTCGAGACCATTTCTAGATAATGGAGCGTGATACGCCGAAAAATATGTAAAACTGGAAACAATTTGAGTTCTTTTGTAATAAACAAACTTTTCATAGCAATCATAAAAGGAAGTCGGATATTTATTTTCCGATATTTATGGGACCGAACAATTCTGAAGCCGAACAAGACACAAAACATTCTTGAAATCGAACAAAAATGTTACAGTCGAATTAATGACTTTAGCCCCGAAACCATTTTATTTCTCTTTGTAGTGCTCAGGTAACATGCATTTTTCTTTAACACGTTTTAAAACGTATGAAAAATGATAAAGTCTCTATCAAGAAGAGAAAACTTGATTGCTGTAGGCGTGTAATATTTCTATTCACGTCTCAGAGACTCGCCGTCTCGCAACTTACTTCACGCTCGTCACAAACTTCAAACATCATTGTTATTCGTCAGTTGAGTGATTTTGAATTTCCCTAGCAGGAGTTAAAACCAAATTAATGTTTGTACTTTAACGCTTCGTATTAATGTTAATGCTAAATGAGTTATGCTAACTTGTCAGAATAGATGTATGGTGGTCTTAGGTGATGTTTGTATGTGCATGTCAGATTGAACGTCTTGTACACTAGTTTCAGTTTTTGTCTCTTTCTACCAAATTTCCAGCTGATCTAAATCTCAGCACGTGTACATGATATTGAGAAGTATCTCAACTAAATCTTTGAGATTATCTCACCGTGTGTCCTGTGGACACGGGCCTTAAGTTATACTAAGTTTAATGAGCTTAGCGTTTTAATCTTTATAAAAATAGGAAGATGTCAATATATGCTAGACCAAAGACCAGGACTTCAAACCTTTCAAAGGATCTGGTCATAAGCCTAACATTTTATCTGTTATTTTTTGCCTCCTGGATAATATTAGGGGGACCAGGAAGTAAACCATTATTTTGTCGTGTAATATTCAACTTTATTAAAAATATATATATTGCTCAAAATCAAAAAATATAATTTACATCATTATTTACCAACTATTTTATAGATTTTAAATGCCCCTTTTGTAAATACATTGTGGTTTTGAATTAAAATATTGGACTTTCAACATTGTTCACAATTTGAAATTTTTTGTTTCTCTAGGAGTGGTCAATGAATCGAAAAAGATGATAGTCTAATGGAGCAAGGTTTGCTGAAAATGGCAGGTGTAGTATAACTTCTCAGTTCAGCTCTTGGACTTTTTCGCGGGTCATTCTTGCTGTACGAGGGCGTGCGTTTTCTTGTTGCAGTATAACTTCTCTTCGGTTGACTAAATTCGGACGTTTTTCTTTCAACTTCAGGTCGAGTCTCTCCAATTGCCGACAATAGACTTCTGACCTTATTGTTTTGCCTGGTTTCAATAATTAGAAGTGAATGATACTTCAAATATCCCACCATGTGCACAAAATAACCTTGCATAACGTTAATCTTGGTTTCGGATTCGAAATGCGTGTTTGATTATTCGAAAACCATTATTATTTTTTTTACTAACATTGTCTTACACTATCCACTTCTCGTCTCAGGTTACAAGTTGTGGCAAAAAGGGTGGGTTCTTTTTCGTGATAATAAAACACTGCACATGTTAACGTGCGCTTCTTTGTTAGCGGAGGATAGTTCGCGCGGCATCCAAATACCCATCCTATTCTGTTTCCCGATCTGGTTTAAATAAAACATACTGTAGACAAGAAAGATCCGAGTTTTTAGATTAATTCTTCAATGGTTTGAAGAGGAATGGGAACAACTAGAGATTTTAATTTGTTTTCTTCTAAATACGACCATTGTACACTTCTAGAAAAGTCTTCCAAGACCAGGAAAAACCAGGATTGACATCTGTTGACTTTTAGAACATCTCCATAAATTTTGATAATGGCCTCCGTAGCCTTGGTTGCATTTAGACCTTCCTCGAAAAAAAAACAGCAAGCAGTGACGCAAGTGTTCTCGTCGATTTCGAACTTAAGACATTTTACCTTTAAAAAAAATAAAAGATTTTATGTACGAAAAATGAAATCAACAAACAGTTCTATAAAAGAAAAAGCTCACAAAGATATTTCTTCCACCACTAATTGAAACTAGACATCTGAAAATAATGGCGAAATTTTAGGTCCCCCTAATATATATATATAATTAAATGCAGAATTTCTGAATATCAGTGTCACCAAAAATTTCAACATTTAAGTCCAAAGCTGCTCTGGTAATGTAAGCAATAGATTAACTTCAGATGTCTTCAAATGCTATGAAATAACCTGTGAGATATTCCAAAGCGGGCGAAACAGCGCCAGATGTAAAGAAATATATTTGATGGTTACCGCAATAAATGTCCAGAACCTAAAGTATTATTTTTATCTGCCTGTTTCGATATTTTTTTTTTGTGCCTCAAGCGCTCGTGCTTCTGAGCGCGTTCAACGCGTGTCGCAATCGTCATAAGAACAAAAGACAAGGATCAAATATGCATGAAATACAAATAACAAACGCCACCGAACAATCATACAATACAGATATTGTTCAGTATTCGTAATTTTTTTAAATAGGACTTACATATACTTACATAACTTGAAACAAATGTTAGTGTAAAATGTAGTGTTATTGTAACCAGTTTTTAGTTTTATTCCTACCCCTTAGCCCACTCCCAATCAGTACACAATGTTCCTTTGGCTCGACTGGTTTGTTTTTGATTTCGTCAAATTCGTCAAGATTTGGAGAGGAAATGTCCTCGTGTGAACATTTTATGTTGGATCACTACTAGTTCATATACCGCTGTGTTTTGGTGTTGTAGATGTTGAAACTCATCATTGAGTTTTTTTGTGCCGTGGCAATTTCGTACATTGGGTGAACTTCCGGAAGATCATACAGACGGCGTCATCAACCGTGTGAGTCGAGTTGTCCTTTTGGTTTCGCGAGTCCATCCTGGTCCGCTATCGAAGGATTCCCTTACCCTTATCATTCCTTCATTTCCGATTCCCTATTTTCCATCCACCCATCCTTTCCGATTCCATCACCCACCACTGCAATCGGAGACTTGCGTCGGTCACAGATATCAAACCAATAAAACAATAAAAATGTTTGTTTATCAGAAGTAGTTGTTGATATCCCACGGGATTGGAGACAGCGTGTGGCATGAATATGAAATATGAAAAACACTCTCATTCAGGGAAAACATGTATAGCAGACAACAATAACAAAGGACGTCATAAATAGGAGATATACAGGTCGGCCCAAAAAAAGTGAGAACATAATATAATTAATGTAATTTTTTTGCACAATATTTAGCTAATCAGAAATCATCAAAACACTCCATATTGCATAATCTACTGGGTTTAAATCTGAACTGTTCGGTGGCCACATACCTGACTCGATGAAATTAACATTCTCACGATGAAGAAAGTAGATTGTATTTTTGGCTGTGTGAAATGCAGCTCCGTCCAGCTGTAATGTCCAGTTATACTGTAATGTCTAGCTATACTCCAGGCTTTGCTTTGAAACTCTTTGATCATTTTCCTAACACCCCAACGCTTTTCAATTCGCAAATTTTTGATCAGAATACGGTCTTCTGCAGTGATTTTTGTCATTAAAGATGGCGACCGGAAATTATCGAAATAAAACGAAATATAAATAAATAGGTAAGTAACTAAATTAGTAAGCTATTTAAGCTATTGTCGACATAGTTAAACAAATTTTGATGTAATTATATCACATTTTACGAAACGTTCTCACTTTTTTTGGGCCACCCTGTACACTTGAGATGGAGAAAAGCAATGCTATAGAGCAGGGTAGGTAATAATAATGGACAGGGAGAAGTGGGAGACACTTGGGGAGAAAACGGCTTATGATGATGATGATGATGATAACGGAATTCATCTTCATATTTTAGACTTTGCAGTATTATATACAACGATACTTTCAATTCTAAAAGTTTGTTGTCGCAATCGAATCGATTACGTCAAGTAAACGGGGAAGGTGACTATTTAAAATATTTTATTTTAGATGGAATAAGTTGGAGAAACTGGGCGGTGTGTTCGACTTACTTCTTAAGCACTGGAACGAGACGATCGAGGCCGCATTGTGACCAAAGCGGTGCAAAATCGTTCGGAAGTTTGGCCGTTTAAGTCAACGTGAAACACCGATTGTGTGTTGGAAAATAGTCTTAACTGCATGAAAAATATACTGCCCACAAAACCGTTTAAACAATGTATTATATATATGATATTAAAGTTACTCTTCTTCTTCTTTAGCGACCTCGTAGAATTTGGAATGTATTCATAACAGAACGCCATCATTTTTTAATTTAATTTTTAATTTCTTTTAATATTAGAAAATATATAACATTTTTAGAATAATCAGTAGGATACATTTATATATTTATTTTTTCTCTGAGAGTAAGACTCGTGTATAGAGGAGTATATACGAGTTTATGTTTCAGTTAGTCTGTGTACGTGTTTTTTTTTACTTCAGATACAAATATATAGTAGTCTGTAATTTTTATAATTGTGATGGGGAGATTGTTAAAAAATTTGATACCTTGATAAATATAGTGATTTTGGGTTCCGGTATATTTTAGTTTAGGAATATCAATTTGCTCTCTAAATCTTGTAGATAGGAATTCGCTTCTATAATTTAATTGATTTTTAATTTTGGAAATTTGGATTATTGTTTTTTTTTTGTATATGTCTATTATTTTTGGTATTTTTTTGTTTTTTTAGAATAAATTTTATTATCATTTTTTGAATGATTTCAAATTGTGACATTGAAGTTTTATATGCTCCTCCCTATCCAATAATACCGTATTGCAAGTGTGACTGCACAAACGCGTATCCCTTGACATCGCTCTTACAAATTCGTATCTTTTCTTGGTATCCTCTCATCTATATTTTTGTATTTACTATTGGCTTGTGTTTCTAGATTAAGTAAATGAATAACTAGTTGTTTTCTCATATTATCGTTTATATTTCACAAAATTCAGTATAAGATAACACTAATTTCCAGAGTTTATTGCTTCTGGAACTAGTACTGAGCGCTTAGACATTATGGTGGTAGTCTATACAATTACATCATGTGATAATACGCCATTAGTGCAGAATGCCGTATGCACAAGATACGCCATCGTAAAATAAACTCTCAAATACAAATAATCTCCATCGTAAAAAGAAAAATGACATCGGCAGTAAAATCTCCATGAAAAAATAACCTCCATAATAACATGTGCCATCAGTGTAAAACTGCCAACTTGACAAAACTTCATAAAGGAAAGACTGCTCGTTTCCTAGAACAAAGAATTGCACAATGCAGATTAAGTACGATTATTACCCACACAGGTGCGCTCGTATTTATATATTTATTTACCTTTTATACAAGTTGGATGATCCACGATTTAATATTTATTTATCAATGCGCACGACTTTCACCGACCGCCCGTATATTCCGCCCACGTCCCCCGCCCGGAAACGTCAACAGTCCGCCATTTTACAATATGCCTCGCTGCTGTTGGCCAATGCGTAACAGCTGCAGAAAAAAATGTGGCACGCATTCAAAGTAAATTCGTGACCCTGCTTTTGTTAAGTTACAATATATACACACCTTCCTATTCTTTCACGGCACTACATCGCAGAATGGGATTTGCCCCCCTCCACAAGAGCTCTCTACCGACTTCTATTTCTGGCCTTTCTTGTTGCACCCAGACCCTTCCATCTTGCTCCAGTTCTCTTTTACAGTCAGCCCATCTCTTCGTTGGTCACTTCCACTGGGGTATCCGCACGGTTGCGATCTTTGGTGTTCTGTTATCTGGCATTATTTGGCCTACAGAATCAGAAATTTTTCAGTTCATGATTTAATTTTATTCTGCAAGTTCCATTTTCTAGCGTAGGTCCATAAATTTTTCTTTATATTGTATCCTCAAAAACTGCTAACTTGTTTTCTTCGATTTGGTTTTGGCACCGCGTGTCACAACCATAAGTGACCACACGTCTTATTATAGTTTTATATATTAACAGTTTGATATTTTCATATGACATTTTTAACTCAAGTGCGGGAGATTAATATCTTCACGTGTTACCGTGCAAAACATCGGCCTAGAAACCATCTACAAAAACATATTTATCTCAAAATTATTTTAACCTAACAACTATGTACTATTTTTTATTGTGTAATTTTCTTATCCATGTAAAATATGTAAGGATATAAATAATTTGTCATTATTTTTTTCTTCTTTGTCTATTAATACCATTATAACTTGTATCCGATTTATTTTCAATAAAATTTAGCGCAAGACTTTATTTTCGAAGACCTGTAATATCTGCTTCTTTTACTAAAAAGCGATCAGTTGTTTCAGTGTTGTAAATAGTTTAATCTTTAAATTATGTGTCAACCCCGACGACAGCAATTTCCGTAAAACGAAGTAATGAGTGTTTCTTGATTTTATCTTGCTATTTATTTCTTGATGGATACCATTATTCTATGTCACAAGTATTAAACGATTCACATACTTCAAAAGAAAAAAAAAAAACAATTTCTCAGTAAAAAAATCAAAAAATATATTTTTATTCTTTTGCCAATAATATTAAAAAAATATTTGTGCTTGATTTCTGGAGTGCTCGTCACATTGGCGATCTATAACAGTATTTTAAATTTTTTAAATAAATTATTCTCGTTAATTTTAATTTTATATATATCTTCGAAATAATAAGTTTCTAGATAACTGTTATCATACTCAATATTATTCAAAAGCAAGCTGTTATTTGAATGTTATAGTTTTTGTTTGCGAGAGATTTCTTGCGGAGAAGTAGGCGAATGAATAATTTAGAAAATCAACAGTATTATCCTTCTATAGATGATAAAGGTATTTAAGATATTCAACCGAATTCTATCACAGAATACGGGGAAATATTATTGATGATTTAACAAACACCCACGCTTCTCCGAAACCTTGTGAACTTTGTCAGAATTGAAAATAAATACTTCAAAAATCTCTAAAACGTAAAAAGAAATGTCGCAATGACACGAGTACTGCCAATAATGATTTAAATATTTGATTTGTAATAATAATATATGTCGCATTATTTTCGTATAAATGATAGATGAGATCCTTTTGTTGTAATTAAATGCCACGTTAAGCAAGAACGTACAATCTTTATCCGTATTAAAAAATGTTCTGGATTCATGATTTCAATCTTAGATTACGAATGTGAATAGTCAGATGCTATGTGTTCTCGATATTATTTTATAGAATTGAAGCATAGATACATAAATAAATATAAATAAATCTGGAAGATCGGAATTCGCTTCTAAAATTTAATTGATTTTTAATATTGAAAATTTGGATTATTGATTTTTTTTTTGTATATGTCTGTTATTTTTGGTACTTGATATATGAGTTGTATACTTGGAGAGTCTTTTTTTGTTACATAATACATAATGAAGCATGGATGGAAGTATGATAAACGATGAAAGCATTTGAAATGTGGATCTACGGAAGAATGCTCAAAATAAGCTGGATGGATAGAGTTACGAATAGAGATATCATAGTTCGGACGAATAAAGAAAAATAAGTATTTAAAATAATAAAAACCTAGAATTTTCAATATCTCGGATATGTGAAGATACTTCAACTTGCACCTCATAATGCTGGAAGTCAGAACCTTGAAAGGGGGAGAATATAAGCTTCGTTGTGTGCATTTTGTCTTTCGTCAGAACTAGTAAGGGTAACTCGTTATGTAACTGTGATTGTGACGATGATTGGTAACTAAGATTGAACTTTGGAGGTTTACTTCTTATTGCACCAGTCATTGCTCGAATAATTACTAATAATCAGTTACCAAATATCGTTACACTCAAACAGAATAACGGTTTAGATAACAGCGTAAATAACGATTTAAACGTCACTAATTAGAACCCTTTGTTTCCAAAATATTCCCTTTCAAACCAAATCAGGCACGTTAAATATATCACGAAGATTTTTGTTATCATTTTAACTTGTGAATAAATTTCCTTTAAAATGAATTTAGAAAACTAATGGTTAAAATGAATTCATTGAATTAAAGTATATGATTTATTTATTTTACTTTACAAATTGTTGTAGAACAGTCACGACAGCTTATATGTATATTATTAAATATATCCATATTTGTAAAATTAACACATTGTAAAAGTGAAATTAGGTACATACCTATATTAAAATGTACAAAATTATTTAACGTACCATTTTCAACGCAGCTTTCTTGACAGATTCTACTAGAGTGCCCGCTGAATATACATATTTCATATTAAAAACAAATTTAACGTATAATTAAAAAAACAAAGAACATTACAACAACTTAGTCAACCATCTTTTATGTAATTCATTTACCGGAATTAAGTAAATTAAATATGAAATAAGACGGTTCCGACAACAAACCACCACTAATGCTCTCACTGTAATGAGTACATCTAATGTAAGGATCTCACTAAAAGCATTCCTTGTGTAAAACATACATAACCAAAAATACACATTGTATGAAACATGTGTCAAGGTTTATGATTCATAGTATACAGGGTGTAACATACCTAGTCCACGATATTTTATGGGCGGATACCTGACTAAATTACGAGTCGAAAATGTTTAATGAACATATGTCCAATCTCAACGATGTCAAGTAATAAAAGCATTTAAAAAAAAATTGTAATTATGAGATTATGGGATTATGATCCCAAATTAATGAATTGAATAATTGAATGAAAAAAATTAAAGGTCATCGAATTTCGAGCGGGTAAACAGTTTTTTGTTACATGATTTAGGACCAAGAGCAAAGATATAGATTAATAGTGGATAGATTAATATTTATTTTAAAGTACGTAGATTTAAAGCTTAACAAATTCAAATAACATATTACTAATCTTACAAACAAAATAAGGAAAACTGTTTACATATTTTTAAGACTCGGAACCATCTTATCACCTTATAAAATACACATTTACAATACGGTATAATTTAAACATCAATATCACAATTAGAAATCACTAAAAATTTGATGAAAAAATTATTCTTGAAAAAAATGATCCAACAGTCTTCACAGATTTCAAAGTACCTAAAATAATGGACATATACAAAAAATTCAATTATTCAAATTTAAAACAAACTAAATATTAGAAGCCAATTCAGATTTACAAAATTAAGAGACCAAATTGATATTCCAAAACTAAAATATACCGCAACCCAAAATAACTATATTTATCAAGGCATCAAATTTTTTAACCATCTTCCTATCACAATTAGAAAAATTACAGACAACTATAAATTTGTATCTGAAGTCAAAAAATATGTATACAATACTAACTGAAACCTAAATTATATACTCTCGTATATACGCTTTCTTTATACACGAGTCTTACTCTCATAGATAAGAAATAAATGTTAAAAGAAATATACTGATTATTTAAAAAATATATTATATCTTCTAATACTAAAATAAATTAAAAAACCATGATTTTGTAAAATTTTTTAACAAAAATATTTCTCGTAACGGTGCACAATTTGCACATATTCCTTGAACATTTTGACTTGTAATAAGACGGGTATCCGCCCATAAAATATTGTGAACTAGGTCTGTTACATCTTGTTTATATGTACATTGATACTGTATAGTATATAAATTATTAACTTTCATTAATATGTATTCGTACAGTACGAGTTATAAACTACGTCGGCGGTCCCATTTAGGCGATGGTTTCTAAGGCGCCGAGTATCGATCCCGGTATCTCTCACACGCTAAACGAGCGCTCTACAATCTTGATTTTGCCACATTAGACTGTGGTATTACATCGCCAAATATGTATACAATGTTGATTTTTCTGTGTTAGATTTATTTATCGCATATGTACTTAATTATTTATACATAATATCGAAATATTTTTTAATATTATTTAAAAAATATTTATCCCGGTGAATATCGTAACATGCTTATATTAATAAAAAGATTTTTAAACATATATTTTCCTGTCTTGATCGTATTAGCCGACAGTATACATTCTTAACATTAAATTTTAATTCCAATATTTAAATGAATTAAAATAATTTCTTGCCACTGTCGAACTTTATATAAAACTAATAAAGAGATTAAGATATTCATATACTAACTAACTATCTTATCATCATGCCGTTTCTCCAAGGGATAGAGAGGATATAGCGCCACACTCATCTATCCTGACGACACACAATTCTCGCCTCATTCGTATTCATACATCTTCATTATTCATATGTATCAGGACCATCTTCCAGTGTATGGTTTACCTGGTCATGCCAAGTCTTCTGCGGACGTCCTCTATTTCTGATGCCATCAACAGTTGCGTTATACATCTTTCATACCATTATTTCCTCATTCATCCGTTCTATATGACCAAACCACCTAAGTGATCCTTTCTTAATCTTACTTATCTTAATGAGTAAGATATTTAAAAACTGCTATTTTCACATCTCACTAATTTTTTGGCAGCGTAATGATCAGTATTCTCCACCTGTCACGCGGGTTACCGGGGTTCGTTTCTTCGCCAGGGAGATATTTGTTTATTTAGCTCAACTAATTAATATTTTTTTCGAATCAGATAAACATATATGCACGGCTGGTATGATATACGTATATGAGATACGTGACTTGTTTTTTTTTAATATTCGGTAAAAGAAAAGGTCTGTCTGTTTTAATTTTATATTTTTAAGTAATAAAACTTTGAGAGCTGCACGAAATGACAGATATTTTTGGAATTATTTTGATCCTCGCCATTACCCTGTTATTACACAGCATCCTTCGGATGGGATCCGTGTCTACGATGATGAGAGATGAACCCACGTGTAACTTATTCATACCAATGGGGTCAGAGGGTAGCGCTCTGGGGAGGGTGGGGGGGTGGGGAAGGTTAGGAAATAAACTGCTCGTCAACACCGGGCGACCATCACTCAGTTATTGCCGTATAAAGGCATCACGTGGGACGGGCTCCCCTCAGGGGTGGCCCAGGGTCGGAAAAGCTGGGCAATATGATGTAATAAGTGTATATATAATTCTCGCCGTTTGTACGTCGGTCATGCTTATAATAACGTAACCCATATGCTAATGCGTATTTCGAATAAAGTAATTCTACAAGAGTCTGTCTTTTTTTCACATGATTCGGTCCATTTAGCCGAGGTATGTAGGTACCAATTTGTGTGCAATAATAATTTAATTCAAAACCATGATGTAGATATATTCTGAGTAAAATAAAAAAAATATTTTTCTTTTGCCTGTGCCTCCCTCAACCCCTTTCACCCGATATTAATGTGTATTACAAATATTATAATGAATTCCATCCATTCCCAATTTTACCCAGTTCACCTTTAGTTAATGTAGGACTAATAGTTAAGATAAACATCGTCAATTAATAAACATGTGTCTGGAAATATGATCGCCATTCTTTATTTGCCTCATCTAGTGACTCCCAGCATACTTTTTCCGTGCTACTAACGCTTCTGAATTAGGGTCGAGTCCAGGATTTACTAACATACTTCATTTATTAACTTCGAACTATCCATACCGGTTGAACAAAAACGAATTACAATTTTTAATGAGCTTTTTTAATTTAACTAACTTTGAGTGATTTAATACGTTATGCAAAATGGTATATGACAGCTGCACGTTAACTCAATTGATTTTGTATCATGCTCCTAATCGAAGTACTTTATATATATATAATTAACATTATATTTAGTACGAATAAAATAAAGATATTCTAATTATTCAACATTAAATTAAGGATACTAAAATTTGAAAAAATATTTGCAACAAATAATACTAATATTTTATTTTAAAATTTTCTAACGACTACACCAAAAATTGGACAAAGTTAACCTGATTCTTTATTTAAATAAATATTACAGTTATCATAAACGTATTTATATTTTTAAGTACATATTAGAACGGCATGATGGTTTGAAATATGATCTTTGTGTGGCTTTCAACCACCGAAATCGAAGAACTGCATCTTTTGGAGAAATGAGAAATTAAGTCTCATTTGTACCCTTGTAAGATTTTGTAACTGTTCCACTATAAAATAAGTATATATAAAATTAAGCGATATAAGTATTAAATATCACAGACCGTCTGTTCTGACTAATTACAACTTCACAATAAGAATGTGTTCTCCTAATAATAAAGTTATATCAATGTGTCCAAAATTTAATAAAAATGAATTGATAATTCTGGCATCTGTTATCAGATTACTCAAAGGTATTTGAGATTCCGTAAAAATAAGGGCTCTTTCAAATAATGAAACGATTAAATGTATTAATATCAAAAAGGTAACATGTAGGTTCAAAAATTTGTCACTAAAAATATCGTCGCTGTAGCATAATTGGATAATGCATCTTCCTCGGTTTGGAAAGAGATCAAGGTTCGAATCCCGGTCGCGTAACAACAATATTTTTCGATAAAATTGATTTTATATGTTTATTTTTCTAATTAATATTTAAAATATCACGGAGCTATGTTTTGAATAATTACAACTTCACAATAAGAATGTGTTCTCCTAATGATATAAGTATTAATGCTCAACCTTTGCAACGTCATCGCTTGAAGTATCCGCGTAAGTAAGGGGGCTTTGATTACACCCTGTACATGTATAAATATATAAATAATAAAGATAGACGTTTCTTCTTATGTAGTATTCATTATATAGCCTTCGGTATTGAAATGAGATGACAGCGAATGAAAAAATATTAATGAAGCGATTACAGAAATACCTATATTTGTATTGTAAGAGAAATTAAATTTTTGCTTCGTATTGAAATAAATAATGGAAACAGCGAAAAGTGCCTTTTTAAAATGCCTTTTCGCTATTCGTGACTTGAGCTTAGAATTGAGGATAAATATATGTATATATATTTTAAATTCGCCTCTACGGAACGGTAGTGTGGTCGCTAAAATGGGAAATATCGCTCCGGATCAAAGCATTCGGGATGTGGGTCCTTCAGATTCCTCAGAGAGATCGTGTAACAGCTTTAGTATCTGTACTAAAACTCCAGTTACTCGGCCACATTACGAAGGGTTCAGAAGCAACACCGCCACTTTGCGACGAACGATATTTTAAAATTAATATGCTTTTGATAAAATTCTTATAAAACATATAAACATGTCTTCAAGAGTTGTTATTAATTGTAACACTCCCAATATTGCCAGTTAATTAATCATTTAAAAACACGTCATTCGCTATTTTTGTTAAAAACAGTGTGGGTGTTTTTTTTTGAACCCCTTAAATTTAAGATAACACAATCAAGGGTATATGGAGAAGAAAGTATTTATTTTGGTTATGTTTGTTCGCTGTCACCGGTGTGGTGGAGTTGTTTATAAGGTTTCGCTTTAAGGTGAGACTGAGGGCTCCAAACCTCCCCAGATCTCACTGCGTGTGTGTAAATATTTATTTACACTAGATGGCGTTTATTGCAGGATGATGCTCAAATGAGAGTACACAGATTGAAGTTAAATTATAGATACTAGCAGTATCAGTGGCGTGCATAGATTTAGGTTATGCTGTTACCAATGAAATTATACAACCATATAATACAAAATGAATCGGTCGTTTATACGATCCTACCATGCATTTATTTGTAATTTTAGAATACTATTAATAGTATTTTTAAAGTTTAAGTTATAAAGTAAAATAATACTTTCATACCCATATAAAAATCAATATAAAAAATGTATGGACGTTTTTAAGAACACTTTTTATTACTGAACATGATTCTTTTATTGTTTGAAAATCTTTCACGTAATAACTAAAGGAAATAATTATTTTTATTAACACATCCTTTGCGGTGGTGTGTTAGATCTGACCCGGGTATTTGTAAAAACACCCATAACGTGATATTGATATTGGTTTTTATAAATATTTTGTTCAAATTATTTTCATTCTGTTTATGTGAAAAAAATAAATAAAAACCTCTAATATATAAAAAATACATTTTAATTCAGAAAAGGTATTTTTTGATATATAATATGCCGTATTGTGACTACGTCGATAACAGCGCTATGGCTACAGCGGTGAGTTGTCGTGGTAGTTTTTAGAACTAAGCAATTCAAGTTTTTACTGGTACATAGGTGGCACTAATTGTAATAAATCCGTAAATAATGTATTCGTTCATGTTAATCCATATTATAGATTATTTAATTAATATTTTAAATATGAATTAAATATCACAGACCTATGTTCTGAATAATTACAACTTCACAATAAGAATGTGTTCTCCTAATAATTTATATTTGTTTCCCAGAATTTTCAGTAATGAACAGCTTTTTTGCTTGTGTATACTGCACGCCCCTGAGTAGTACTCACTGGAGATGCGTCCGAAAAGGCGGCTAAAAGAGATGTAGGAGCTTCAAGAGGGCTCCTCGAAGTTGTTACATTGCGACGTATTGTTATCTGAATTTCGGTTGATACTGAGCAGAATGGTATGGCTCTAGAGTGCCTGGCTAAACGGCGTAAGGCCTCTACAGGTAAATAGAAAAGAAAAGATGCCGCATCTCTTTGCTGAGAAACCTGCATGAATGGTATGACTGCAGTTTAATCGAACTCTTCCGAGCAGCAAACGATTGAGAAGAACCACTAATAAAGATGTAGGAATTGGGGTGTGCGTGTTGAAGTTATTTAAAGTATGATTGACTCGAAATTGTGTCAGAAGGTTAAGATGCTGTGAGACAGAAACTCCTAACTTCTTGTCTCACGCGTGTTAGTTGTGTGTCTCAACGTAGGGTATCCGTTGTAATTAGAGCAGGGTATATAAATGAAAGGGCACTTACAAGGTTTTGTTTATTGACGTGATGAATTAATACAATTTAAATACGCGGTTGAACACTGGAGTGGGTCGCTGGAGATGCTGGTGTTAGGACGGCCTGCGGAGAAGTGATCGCTAGTTGCTTGGCATTAACCGTCTCTGGTGCATAATATTTATTTATATTTATTATCTTTGTTTTATTAACCACTAAATTGAGTTTAAATACATCTACCGGTTTAGAAAAATACCATTTTCTTCTTCAGGATGTCATAACTAACTAAAACATATATTATTGTTTCTTTGTCAGAATCTATTTTTAGTACCTAACTCAAATCATTAGTTAATACAAATTTACTCGAATAATTTTTAGGAAAAAAAATTAGAATGGGACTCGTAGTTAAATTTAGTTGGTTGTTTATAATTTTTTGATTAGTTTTACACGCTTTATTTATCTCCAACGATTCCAAATTATTTAATTTGTGACCAACACCGTTTATATGCAAAATTGACAATCACAATTTTTTATCAAAACCATGACCATTTTCTATCAAATGATTAGAAATTCTGAAAACCCACTATTGTTCAAACATCTCAAATGCTCCTTTACTCTTATATTAAAATTTCTACCCATTTTACCAATATACAATGCAGCACAATCCTTGCAACTAAGTTTATAGACACCAGAATTGTTAAATTTATCATCTTTGTCTTTAGAATTTATGAGTAAATTTCCTATACAATTATTTGTATAAAATGCCGGTCTAATGTTTCGTGGTAGGTGTTTAGATATTTGATTCGAAAAGTTATTTATGTATAAAATCCTACGCCAATAGTCATTATTATCATTATGTTTTATTTGTGATTTATATAAAAATGGATTATTATATTCTTTTAATTATTTTTTTTAAATAGTGTCTATCAAACCTGTATTATACCCGTTATTAACTGCTATTTTTTTAATTGTATTCAATTCATACTGAAATTGGATGTTGACATAGGAATATTGACTAAACGATGTATCATGGAGTGGAACCCTGAATGTTTGTGTGATAATGGATGATTAGATTCATTGTGTATGATAGTATCTGTAAAAGTTGGTTTTCTAAAAATTTTCAATTCAATTTTATTATTATTTTTAATCAATGTTAGATCCAAATTTTTTTTTTTAAAATAGATATTTTAGAAATAGATTCTGACATAGAAACAATAATATATGTTTTAGTTAGTTTTATGACATCCTGAAGAAGAAAATGGTATTTTACGAAACCGGTAGATGTATTTAAACTCAATTTAGTGATTAATAAAACAAAGGTCATAAATAAAAATATGAATTTTAACCACAAAGATAATATTGATAATTTTAAAAGTATAATATTTATTCGCTGGTGTTTATTGGTTCGTGCTCTAATAGTTGATAGGTAAGCCCTTATCCAGCCATATCTACGGGCGCGAGTAGGTTCACCAAAGGCGCAAATCCGAACGTTTATCTATGAGAATATTAATGTTAACATGTGTAAATTTATTAAAACTTTTGTGTGGATACATTTTTTGAAAAAACTTTAATTAGGAGACGCGTCAAATCCACCTCTGGTAACTCTTCACCTCATCCAGCAATAACTCACCCCCGCGTCCCGCCGCGCACCCTTTGCTACGTCACAGGCAGTGGAATGACACCTCGCGAAATATTCATAAGGAATCCAGACAGACGGGGTCGTAAAGAGGGGCAGCCTCTGGAGACGGGAAGCAGGGACGAATTAATGAAATATGCATTAACTGCAACACACGCTGCTAGCAGTGGTTCTCGCTTTTGCCGAAAAAGTATTACTCTCTTATCATCATCATCATCATCATCATCATCATCAGGCTGTGTCTCTTCACTGGTTTTTGACTTTTGATTATAAATGTATGTGTAAGTGTATTGAAATGTAATAATAAAGGTATTCCATGCGTTCGGAGTAGTAAACAGTATAAATGTTTTATTAAGAACACATTATTACTATGAAGTTGCAGCAAGTTACATAGTTCTGTAAATACAAAGTAGATTGCTTTCAAATCATGGAATTACATATGTATCAATTTGAAAATACAACATATAAGTTAGAAAATTTGTTGCTAACTTACGATGTTGACGTGGTGTAATAGGTCAGCGCATTTTCTCGGATAGAAAAGGTTCCTGGTTCGAGTCTTTTCAAACCGGGGAAGGTGTATTATCCAACTATGCTACAGCGACAGTACTTTAGACAATAATTTTTTGAACCTATATGTAACACTTTTTCAAATTACATCTATGTTACATTATTTTAAAGCCATCTACTTTGTTTTTACGGAATTTCAAATACCTTTGAGTAAACCGATAGCAGACGCCAGAATTAACGATTCACACATATCGATACAACTTATATATTATTAAGAAGAACACATTCTTATTGTGAAGTTGTAATTATTCAGAACATACAAAATGTATTAATTAGAAAGATGTACATATAAAATAATGTCGCTGTAGCATAGTTGGATAATGCACCTACTCCGGATTGGAAAGGGATCCAGGTTCGAATCCCGGTAGCGCAACAACAATATTTTTCGATAAAATTGATTTTATATGTATATCTTTCTAATTAATACATTTAATTAGTATGTAAAATATACAATGCATAGAATAATAATAATAATACAATAATAACAAAGGTAGAGTAATAACACACAGGCGCCGGGGACAGGGGGCCATCTAGGGCAGAAGACGAAACACTTCCTCAAGGGAAATAAGACGGGCACAAAAAAAAACCTGAAGTTGATTATTTACCCGAGCACCACTGCTGGAAGATAAAGGGTGTCCAGCGGAAAAATTTCAAGATTAAATTGTAATTGCTCGTAAACCATCAAGGTGATGTAAGTGGGAGGGGTATTGTTCGACGCGCGTGATTTGCGGATTTGCCAGTCGCAATGGGTTACTGGTTTGGTGTGCACCGCACGTTCACGGTTGAGCAATATTTAAAGTGCGGTGATTCATTGGTTCACGCGCGTCGCGCTTTTTGTACTCACTTTAATATTCGACAAGTAAGTGATGGGCCGAGCACGCAACTTATCTGGTGTTGTGTGCCAAGAAGTGATAATGGTTAACCAAACTCCTCCGGGACCATCAACGTCAGCAGCGATGCCAGAACATGTAGCTCAAGTTCGACGTGAAATTAAGCGCAATCTGCGTAAATCGATAATAAAAATTGCAGCCTTCACTGGAATAAAAAAATCAACAGTGCACGTTATTTTGAAAAATAAACTACAGCTTCATCCATACAAACTGCACATCGTGCAGTTTCTCAACGAAAATGACTATTCTTTACGTGAAATCATAGCGAGATCGATGCAGGAACGTTTTGGAATAGCACGAGCGCTTGGAAACATATTGTTTACTAATAAAGCACATTGTCATATCGATGGCTATGTTAATAAATAAAACATAAGATACATAGATAACCCAAGGGAACGCCATCAAAAACGTTTGCATTGTCCAAAAACGATAGTGTGGCTTACAATTTTTGCCCGAGAGATAATTGGCCCTTATTTTTTTAACCAGAGAGAGACAGTCCCTGCTGACTTGTATCGCCGAATGGTTGATGAATTTTTGGTACCGCAACTGCAGTTGTTTCCCGGATTCAATAACAGAACACAATTTCAGCAAGACGGGGCCACTCCACACACAGCTAGAGTTTCAATGGAAAAGCTGAGGGGAATTTTCCCCAATAAATTAATTAGCAAGTACGGAGACACCCTGGGCACCTCGGTCACCGGACCTTACACCGTGCGATTTTTTTTTGGAGATACCTTAAATCGAGAGTTTACAGCAAAAATCCTTGAACAATTCAGACCCTACAAAAAAATATGTGCCGTGAAGTAGCTACCATTGAACCAACGCTTTGGTCCGATTGCAAGAGTGTCTTGAAAGAAATGGACGGCATTTAGACGATATTGTTTATAAAACGTGAAATATGCATCGCTAAACTCCATTAGTATTAGCAAAATACTAATAAATAGCATTACAATTTTTTTTATTTAATATTAAACTTGAAAATTTTCCGCTGGACACCCTATATGTATACAGGAAACAAACAACACGCTAGGAGGTCCGACTGGCAGATCAATCAGACACTCACCGCAGCAGATCGACCCAGCCGTGATACTTTTCTGGAAAAAACAATGGTTTGGCTAGTCTACTGAAGGGCTTTTCCAGGCTGCAGTAAACAGTGACGATAATTAACGTCTATTGAACGAATAGGGCATCTGAAAAAGAATCATATAAAGTATCTCATTCAACTGGGTTGGGCAGCATTTAGAATGTTACAGCATCATCGAGCACAATCTCAAAAGACTACGCTAAGTGATGATGTTATTGTGAATCGATATTTTGATTGTTATTGTAATTGTGGTCATGCTCGACTGGTACACTAGAAAGTAAGCCTCCGACAGTTAGATCTTAGTTATCAGTTACCAATCATCGACACAATCACAATCACGTAACGGTTTACCTTCACTAAAGCTAAGACCCCCAGTATAACACTCACACATCCACACCAATGACACACATGTTAAAAGTTGCTTAATGGATTATGTTTGGAATATACTCGTATCTGAGAGTTTGAGCCGATAATAGATGTTGCTCAAAAATATGCATCTTTAAGTGGCAATGGGCTGGACGGAAAGAAGAGCGGAGACCTCGAACTGGTAGAGAAAATATTGGCCGTCAAAGAATATATGGATCTTAATTAACTTGTTTTGCAAGGCTGATAGCAGTCGGGTACGTGCTAGACGCTAATTTTCTTTTCTCAGATAGTCTGATTTAAAAGATGATTTATTAAAACACTTTACAAAGAGAATTTATTTGAAAACTTCTTAAAACGAAATACATAAACCTAGTTTTGCATCTATCGTCCCTTTCTGCCTATAATACTCGAAATCGTTAGTCTGAAAATCAATGTAAACATTCTGACCTGAAGGGCTAACGTTGATATTTGACTATTGCTCAGTAAAAACAACAACAATTTTAATTGGGAGTAAATGTAAAAAATAAGTTCGTTGACCTGACTGGTTAATCTAAACAGTTTTAGAGAATTATGTGAAATTAATTAAATTTGATAAGCTAAGTTAGAAAGTAGTGGGAATATACATTTACATACAGCGTGCTCAAGTTGTATTTAAAAAAATTTAAGGTATTTTGATAAATATCTCAAGGTTTTCTATTCAAACAACCCGTTCGCAGTCGGCAGTGCTCCCCCGACATCCACCCCTGTGTATTTTTCGCGGTAAAATGTATTAACCCCCCCCCTTCCATTTGGAGGCGAAATCAACCAAAATGGCGCGCCGTAAATCATCCCAGGCTGGTCTAACTCACTGCGAACCTGCTCCGCGATACGGTCGGTGGATATATTAAAAAATATGAGTAAACAGGATATTCCTGTACATCCTCATTACCTGGCCGAAACGTGATATACGGGGCCGGAGATAACCGCCTCCTCGTGCGGCTTTCTGAGTTATTGTGCCGGTCCTGCGGGCCGCTGATAGCGGGACGCACTGGACCGGGGGTGTGAGCCCTTTTTTTTTGCATATTTGTTGTAAATTTGTGTTAAATGACTAAAAACTGAATATATTCAAAAATCGTTTAAACATGTCGTGTAGAAGAATTTTGAGTGATTTAATGTTTTTATAAAATGTAGTAAATAACAAGTTGGACGTCCTCGATTTGACTGATTTGGTTACGTACCGTGTTCCTTTGTTTAAGTGCTATTTCAAAACAAATTATTATATTATTTCACTAATTCAGTCTTGTTGATATTTTATTTAAGATGTATAGATGTCTCACAGAAACGAAGCTATTATTTTTACATGGGAAGTATGGAAGTATTGGGCATTACAGGCCTTACGACCTGTCATCGGTTGGCTTAAGTGATCGCTTTACATAATGTAACGTTAACCTATTTACCCATGCTACCACGTCTATCAAATTTTTGGAAGTTGTATATACGATATCATGTTGGAACATTTAAATTATTTATTGCCAACTATGCTGTCGCCATCTATGTCTAAATTATCTCTCTAATAAAGCCAATGCCATGGACATTACCACAATTTTTATGTATTTTATTTCATTTTAAAGATCTATACCTCTAAAAAAAACACCATTTAGTTGACATGTGACCTTTTTGTTCTGAAGATGTATTTATCAACAGAGTAAACAAATATATTGTCATCAATTTTTAAATTGGAACATTGTTATGCCACATTGTAAAACATACTCATCATTTAAATATTTAGAATGTGTTTAGTGGCTGGAATATTCAGAACATTTGTAATCTGAAACATTAAAGTGATAAGTTTATATTCTTCTTGAAATGTTAATCTTACTTTTGATAAAATTTTTTAATAATTTACATTCACTTGAAAATAATTAGGAAGACAATCTGAGATACAGAACTGGGCTCAAGGTACCAGTGTCACGCTTCAGGATCGTTCTTATTGCCAATTGACTTTGCTAAACCTTAGTGATAAAATATTGTTGAAGTTTTCCCCAAGTCTTTGAAATAACGCTGATTTTTGATAAATTTGATTTAAAGTTAAACTATTAAAAATATTGAAAACTTAAGAATTCGAGAACATAATTGAAGGTCGTTTGGAATACGTTGATAATTCATATTTGAATTGTTTCTGGGTATAATAAATTAGCAATAGCGATAAAACCCCGCCCTAACCAATGACATCGTAATGAAATATTGCTTAATAAGTAAATGAAAAATATATTTATAGTAGAGTATGTCATTCAAATATGTTCAAACAAATCCAATTAGCATGTCTACAATTAAATTTCAACTTCAGGTTAACATAAATGGATCCCTAGATTTTTTAAGAGGTTCTGAAAGAGGGAGGGGGGGGCAACCTTTTCTGTAATCGTTTTGAGAGTTATGCAACTCCCATGTCAGTTCCACTCATTAAATCAAACCCGTGTTTTTAATAAAATCTCATGTGATATTTAAAAATTAATAGAGGACAGGCACAGTGGCGTAACTCTGCCAATGTAGTGCATTGGGGTCCAAAAAAATCGCGCCCTACAATTGACCACAATCCTCCCAGAATTGATATTTTTGCGAGTATACCTTTCCTAGCGTTAATAATAGGGGAGAAGTGTGCGAGAAGATGGCATAGCGGCTGAGATGGTATAGTGGTTATATCTCTAGAAACAAACGATAGATTCAGTTAGTTTATAGCGCTGTTGTGGACGTCACCAGCCATTGTTATAAAATTTACGTTTTAAAATTTTATTTTGTCAAGATTGAATCATTGACATATATAAACCCACCCTATATGGAACAAGGTAAGTCTTATTGGATTTTTTGTGAACACAAGTTGAGTACCTACTACGAGGAACGAGATTAGACTGAATGCAGTGGCAATGAGATCACTTAGGCGTATATGTGGCAGATCCATTTATGACAGAGTAAGAATGAAGAAATAAGCAAATAATGTAAAACTGATCTTAGTATTGTGAGTAAGGTTAAGAAAAGTTCACTTAGGTGGTTTGATCAAATGGAACAGATGAATGAGGAGAGAATGGTAAGAAATATATATGACGTAAGTGTTGATGGCACTAGAAATGAGGACGTCCGCGGAAGACTTGGCATGACCAGGTAAACCAGATTCTGGAGCATGGTCCTGTTAGAAGCCTCAATAATCGTCGAGCTTGTATGAGAAGATGTATGAATGTGGATGAGGCGAGAATTGTGTGTCAGGACAGAAGGGTGTAGCACTCTATTCTCTCTGCTTACCCCCTCGGGGAAACGGCGTGATGGTAAATAAGTAAGTTATTTAAGTAGGTTTAGTCTATGCCATCTCATCCATGAGTATTGGATGGGATGGCATATTTAAGGGATTTTGGTTTTTTAAATATTTTTACGCGAATAATTATTTCTTTTTATTATATAAACTGTACGTAATAGATTGAACAAGTGTTTTTTTATTAAATATGTCCTTATTTTCATTGGCGTTATTTATTTAATTTAAATTTTGTAGAAAGTATGCCATCTTATACCCATCTCCTCTAATTCACGGCAAGAAATGGAATTATAAAATTAAAAAATCGTTTCTCTAGTGTCCAGACTAATTTTGTTCTTATTATTTATCAGATAAACCACGCAGTACTAATATTAGTAAATTTTAAATATACAAATTATTTAGGGAGCTATTTTTTTCGTTCTGCATTGGGGCCCAATTTTTATAGTTACGTAATTGGACAAGCATATTTTTTTAAGATCAAAATAAAATAGTTAAACCTTTCAGCACCCTTTAGTTTATTAATATTTAAAACTATTTACATTGTATACATACAAAAGAGTATTAAATGGTCGGATATTAATGTTAGAAAAAGTTCTTAATTCCTATATAGATTCCTAAATCTATCCCGGACACATACTTGGTTACCTACTTGCTCGCCAACTAGCGCGGCGCATTTCAGTGTTAATTTGATCGCCTTAATGAAAATAACAAAAACGGTTTTCAGGAGACATTTAATTATAATTACAACTTCACAATAAGAATGTTCGGAGATAAACATTCAGATTTGTGAATGAGAATCGGCCCCGGGGTAGGTTTTTATGAACGGACAGTAATAACATGTTACGTAATTGAAGTTGACGGTCTTCCACTGCGGCTGTCATCACGTCCACTAACAAAACGATAAATCCATTCCATATATTGTTCTTATAAACGTCCACTATCTATAGCGCTTATATATTTTATATAACTTTGTACTGCCGCGAATAACAGTCATTGCAGATGTCAACAAGTTTACACTCATATTATAAAACAATAAACACAATTTTCCGGGAATTTTTATAAAACCTCTTGTATTTGTGTTTATTTTCTTATTGATTTAATATTAATTTATTTGCTCTAATTATTAAATGTAAACATTTTACATAATTCGACCTTAATTTTTATTTACAAAGCGACTTGAATTTCATTTAATTTCAAATGTCAGAAATTCGATGCCTCATTCTGCGTATTTCGTATTATTAATTTTCTTCCTAAGTAAATACCGTTTTATTACAATTTACACAAATTGATATTATTTTTTCTAGAAACAACCCGTAAATATTTTTATAAACATAAAAAATTACAACGGAAAAATAATTTACATTGCTTTATGCGATAATCGCACGCGTTTGGTTAATATGTGATCTTGTTTATATACCTATATTTGGTTTTTCCCCATTCAAACGGACGGAAGTAAAAAATGATTATAACAGTGATTTTGATTTTTGAATACGCTACATATATTTTTCCAAAATGTTGAATTACGCAAACCACATGAAAAACATCATCACAAAAATATTGCGAAACTACCCTACAAATCCGGCGGGGATACAAATAGGCCAATGGTGATATGTTTGTGGAAAGTATTTATTTTTCACTAGTAAACGTTATTTTTTTATAATTCTCCTGGGATTTTTGTGTTTCAAAATAGTTATTCAGAAAATAGAAATAGCGCATAATTAAATTTCGTAATATTTTGATTCTCACGTTGTGTTTTATTTTCGGATTTACGGCAAAAATATATCGAATGTTTCACCGAAAATCAGACTGCGCTTTTTGTAAATATGTCACCTTATCATTTAAAATTAGTTTACATGTAGTAAAATTGTATAGCTGTCCACTAGTAAAACCACTAATTGTATAGCTGTCCTCTACTAGTATACCAAGTCCATTTCTTTTTGGTCTGTTTCCTTTGTCTGTTTCTTCTGTCATTGGGGACGAATGGCCAGCGGTGGTGCTCTGATGACAAGTCAGATCATAATTGTTTTGTTTTGTCTTTTTCCCTTTTTCGGGAGCGCAGCTTTTATTTACCATGTTGTCTCTCTACTCTCCTATAGTTTATGCCTGAAATTATGTAACTCTGATATTTTTATTTGCAATTTTTTATTTTTAAGTATCATTTGAATATATCAAAGAACATACAATTACTGAATTTTTATCTACAAAGGCACTGTTGTTAAACAAACATCAGATATCTCATAGAGACAAAGCTATTTTTTATTATAATTAATATAAAATATATGGAAGTATGGGGTAATTACAGAGCTTACGACCTGTCTTCGGCTGGCTTAAGTGATCACTTTATATATATATATATATATGTATATAACGTTCACCAATTATCACCCCTCAATCTCCATATTTATCAATTTTTTTAAAGTTGTATATATGTTAGTATGTGGACTCGCTTCGAGTACCACTACACCATCGCCATTTATGGACCAAATTAGATGATTCATTTTTTAAACAGCATATATGTCATCAATATGAGAATCTGATTTTTTAAAAATTATTTTAAAGCAATATTCTTTATCTGTAAAATGTTTTTTTAACATATACTAAAATACCCCTGAAAAAACAATAATTTAAATATTTTTTTGACCAGTATATTATATTAGCAATATTTGATTATGTCCAAGAACACTCAATTACTATTAATTAATAGATGACGATGGTGTAGTGGTACTCGAAGCGAGTCCACATACTAACATATATACAACTTTCAAAAACTTGATAAATATGGAGATTGATGGGTGAGAATTGGTGAACTTAAGCCAGCCGAAGACAGGTCGTAAGCTCAGTAATTACCCCATACTTCCATATATTTTCCATTAGATATAATAAAAAATACCTTTGTCTATGAGATATCTGATTTTTGTTTTATTTAATTGTTCTTTGTATGCTAGTATTTCTTATGTACTATGTTTTTTTGTGATGATATTAATGATACGCATGTGATGTCTACAGATTGTTATGTTTTTCTTAAACATATTTTGTTTACTCTTCTGAATAAATTAAAAGTTCGGGGACAATGAGGGTATTTGTGATGACGGCTGTGCGGCTCCGTTTTGTTACTTAAGTGACGGACGGAAACACCAACCAGGCGGCGAATGAGAAGGACCATATAGAGTCCTGGGTAAGCGGCGGGTCCACCCTAATTGTCCTGCACTATAGATATAAATACAAGTTGTTGAGTTAAATTAATAGATTGAAAATGAAATTAATAGATTAAAAATACCCTTATAAGGCGAAACGTGTCCCAAGTAAATTAAACGATTAGAATAAAAAACCAAGTGTTTTATTTTCACATATTTGAAAACACGATGGTTTGAGAAGGGGTGGTTTTCGAGTGTTCCATATTCAGCGTCCTTCCATTTATAAGAGGTCTCGTGTCACGTTTCACGTGCATCGGTTACATCGATTTTTTCATTAGACGGCAGTTTCTCCGATGCGCTTGTTGGATCTGTGCCAGCCTTAAAGCGGATTTCACCGTTTTGTGGCAGGTATGTCGGTAGGGTCGGCCGTTATTATTTGTCGAAAGTTTCTGGAAAAATGAATTTATCTATTCGTTTTTTTTTGTATTCGTACAGAATTGAATTTCACGCGAAAGCATTATTTGGACATAATGATAGTTATTTTGAACGATAAGCGCACTAAATATTTGCAATAAAATTATACAGTAATTATGTATTTATCTACGCGAGTTTTATACATGAACCAACCGGTTTTGAAAAATTATTATTATACATGAAAATAATTGGTTAATTTAGAATTGTTAAAATTAACAAAATATCATAAATAATCAACTAAATTTAACCACAAAACATATATTAAATCAATAAGGTCATTTTTCATCATCATAAAAAAACATAAATTATGCAGTAAGGGACTAGAATTTAAAAAAATATATTTTACTAATGTTATGTTATATGTTATAAACAAAACAATATTGATCAAGTGACACCTGACGGCGTAAGACTTACAATTACTGAGGGCAAGCAGTGGGAAATGTGAACGCGGACATGTGACAATAATGTTATTCGCGGCCGATATTAACGCGCCACAGTGTGTTCACAAATATGGAACAACAGAATTATTATTAATAATGAAAATTATATTGTTGATAATCATGTACCGCATTCTTCTTCCTAATTCTTCCCTCATGACTAACGTTGGAGCTCTTCTTGATCCTACTGACAGTATTCCTGAATTTTTATCGGCATCCTGCAGTTCTCAGTCTACCCTCGGTCGGTCCAGCGGGAGGGGAGGCTGCCTCTCCCTCTACATCCCTCCACGTCCAGGCTATCGTTTCTCCTGGCAAGATGCCAGAAATATTGAAGAATGCGCACTACAGTACGTTCTCAAAAATTTCGGAACATTTGTTTCATTACGATCTTTGATAAAATTTATCGACTTCATTACAGAATATTCTCTTTCAAATCATCTATAATTAAAACCCAAAATATTATGCTCACTTATAATTTTGGTTTCTCGAGAATATAATTTTAAGAAACGAGAAATTAATATAATGATCTTATAAATTTATTTAAAACTACGTATTATCTAAGAAAATTAAAGTATCCATAATAATAGTACGCTTCCCCGTCTATATTTACGACTTTCTGGATGTGGCAGCCGTGGCGACTTTGTTAGTGTCATTTGCTTCGTAAGTGTGTAAAGTACTTGTTAAAACGGCCAGGTCTGTGAGACTCCTGTCATACATAAAAAAAGCATCCTGTCATCTCATAATCATATTGCGTCACACTCTATGATTCATTTCCTTATCAATGTCGCTGTCAAATGTGACATGAATGTATTGTTCGTATTTTTCACGTTTGTATAATTCCAGGGAGAGCAATACGGAATGCACTGATAAACAATATAATAATAATGCACTATTTCCGCATTGAAATATAGATTTTATCAAGACTCTGACCGCGTAGCAAGGTCACTATTGGCGGCGAAGCGGCCACAATAGCCACTCGCAGGACCAAAATGTAAGCAATCAGCGAAACCGATTGCTTATCTGCTAGTTCATATTAACCTCATAAGATTTCTAAGGCTTAAACAATCACTGAACTAATCTTAAACTTGGCAAACAAACTTAGTTAAATTTACGACATAAATCTTATATTAGATTACTTAAAATAGAGGTGTCTTGATTTTATTTATAACTAAAATTTAACTAATTAATGTTGGGCCAGTATAATATTGACTACAGTCCAAGACGTAAAGCATTCAATTAACACACCATGGCTCAAATTGAGGTAGTTATTTGGAGCCTTGTCTGATAATAGGATACCAATAAATACAATAGGCAAAGTTTATAAAACAGCGGTTAGGCTACTGGTCAGATTGTTGGGCGAGAATAAATAAACATAAATATGATAATTTATATAGATTATTTAATTTTGTTAATCAAAACCATTTAATGAGTCATTTAAAACATAAGCCGGTTTACTTCTTCAGGATGTCAGATTCCTAACCTAACCTATCAGAACCTAATAAATAAATTCTTATTGTGAAGTTGTAATTTTTCAGAACATACGGTCTGTGATATTTACATTTAAATTTTCAGATAAAATCAATTTATCGAAAAAATATTTTTTCTAACTAAAATAATAATTTAAAAAACAATTCTAGTACTTAACTTAAATTGTTACGATGATGAAAGATGTGGAAATTGACATAATGATGCATAATTATTAGAATTATTTTAGAATAAATTAAATTTAGTTGGCTATTTATAATATTTTGGTTAATTTCACATGTTTTTTTTTATTTCTGATGATTCTAAATCATTCAATTTAAGACTAACATTATTTATATGTAAAACAGATAATCCCGAATTTTTATTAAAAGTATCATCATTTTCTAATAAATGATTGGAAAATTCAGAAAAACCATTACTATTTAAACAACTTAAATGCTCTGTTTTACCAATATAGAAAGCAGTACAATCTTTACAGCTATGTTTATAAACACCGGAATTATCTTTGTTTTCAGAATATATGAGTAATTATCCTGTATTGTTATTTGTATAAAATGCCGGTCTAATGCAGGAGTTTTTTGATTCGAAAATTTAATATTAAAAAAAAAGCACATAAGCGCTGATGGATTCTCAAAATTTGACAAAACTCAAAAATGTTATTTAAGGGTGGTCTCTATTCTTCAAAATATGAAATATTAAGAAGTAAGGAAAATTATAAGATTCATAAAATAATGAGTATCAAAACCGATAGGAGAAGTTTGAAAAAATCACGAGCAATATGGCTAAATTCAGTCATTCGCGATATTAATGATTTGATAATTAATTAATATAATGTTTACATTTTTACATACATAAACAAAAGTCAACCCATCCTTCTTCAGGACAACACAGTATAGACTAATCTAAGTACATATATTTAAATATGAGGTTAATAAGACAGAGCAATAACATATCAGAGTGTGACAGAGTATCAAGTAAGGGATGAGAGAGAAGGGTAGGAATTAAATGGAGAAACGTAAATATTGGAATAAAAGAACACGTTAGATGCTTAACAAATACAGGTTTTTCAGAATTCGCCGAACACTTAAATAATTCTAACCCTACTTTTAACAAGAATACATAAAATACATAAAAATGGAATAGGTTCACACCTTAACGATTTAGAAGCATTAGAGATTATATTTTTATTGTGAAGTTATAATTATTTTGAGGTGAGGTTTTAAATAATAATTAAATGTATTAATTATAAAGATATACATATAAAATCAATTTTATCGAAAACTATTGACGTTGCGCTACCGGGATTCAAACCTGAATTTCTTTTCTAACCCAGGGAAGGTGCATTACCAACTATGCTACAGCGAGAGTATTTTTGACGATAAATTTTCGAACCTATATGTTACACTTTTTCAAATGAATACATCTATCGTTCCATTATTTGAAAGGCATCTACATTGTTTTTACGGAATATAAATACTTTTGAGTAAACCGATAGCAGACGCCAGAATTAGCAATACAGTTTTTTATTAAATTTTGGACACATTGATACAACTTATATATTATTAAGGAGAACACATTCTCATTGTGAAGTTGTAATTATTCAGAACATTGGTCTGTGATGTTTTAAATACTTATTTAATTAGCATTAGAGATTAATAAAATAATCAATAATAATAGCTAGATACTAAATAACCAAATAAATTTATTCAATTATCTGATTTCAAAGTTGTTAAAGTTGAATGTGATCATAGATACAGCCCAGAACAAATTCAAATGCAGCAGAATGACAGGAGTATCATACCCAATATTTATAAAGTACACATTTTTTAAAACTTTTGAAAAAAAACTTTGAAGCTTCTCAGTGAACTTAATTAGTTCTACATGGCATGCTCGGGTAAGAAATGTACAAAAGTAATCAAATTTAAATGTTTTAATTTGGGGAGAAAAAAAAATATACCAAAAGGTACGGCAAGAAAACGGTTTGCTGTTAAAATGGAAAATCTCTTTTACAATCGAGACATAAGTTTAAGCATCTGTCGAAGGGCAATATAATGTTACACTATACTCATACCACTCTATCGAGTTTGGATGTATAAATAAGCTACTATTAAAAGGTTGAGTTGTGGCTGTATCGAGGTATGCTAATCATCTCTTGGGTTACCCACATAAAATAATGAAGAAGTATTAAGGAATAAGTTAAGAAAACTAATAACAATTGATTTGTAAAATTGTGGTGATGGAAAAAGTGTGATAGCTTTCGTTAGATTAAGTACGGTGTGGTTAGGTTAAGTTAGGTTAGGTTAATTATTAATTAAAAGAATATTACATATGTGAAGGTACATTACCGCCGACGACCCTTTGCATTCACCGGTGCGTAAAACCAGAGCTCCCAACAGCCCTAAAAACACACCCAGTACCACAATAATCATGCAGCAGCCGACAGGAGGCCGCAACTCTTCTCGCCATCGCATTCCAGATAATATTTCCTGGAAACTAATTTGTGTAGTCATTTCATTGTACGGCTATTGTACTCTTATTATTCTAAATGTGTAAACAAGCTCATTAATAAACTTGTGTCAACCGAAAGTAGTACTATCCAACCTGCTCTGGACACACGCAGTTATTCAGTGCATTCCGCGATCTTAAAACGAATATGTGAGTGATGGGGCACCCACTACTAACACACCAGCTTATACTTCTTTTCTACAGTAACCCACATACGCACATATCTCACATACCTCTCCATACGTAACTTACACCCATTCTATACACAGTGAGAATTGTGATTGTATGCAGAAGAACACGAAGGCGGTGAAGAATCATTGGTTTTAAAACACGTTGATTAATCAATAAACAGTATTATAACAAAGTGCTTTTTCATATTATTTCATATTTTATATCATATTTCAGACCAAAATAACTGCTTAATATGTTATGGTCCGTAATATTATATTGTACATTATATTATAAATTATTATTAATTACGTGGAATTTGTTAATCCCGCGTGTCTAACGAACCGAGGTAAAAATCTTCGACATCTCAATTTGCGCAGCCTCCTGGAGCAGGAGAGAATCCTTTAAATTCAAACAGCGGAGATAGAGAGAACCCTGATTAATGGCTCCTGAAGATTTACCGCTTCAATCAGGAACCAACCAGCGAGCGACTTCTCCGCACAAACACTGTCATAAATTTTAAATTCACCGTAGTAAGAAAATCTATAAATAAAGGCGACTCTGCGCGGTTCGTGTGTGGTTCAAGCCGTGCCAGGCGTACACTTCGTGATTGAAGAATGGCAGAATTACATTTTTGAAAAATACTTAATTTAAGGAACTGAGGTAGCAGACATTAGGAAATGTTAACGTATATGAATACGCAAAGATAACGGAACTTTTTTGTATTTATTACAATTTCTGGATAAAAAAGCTTGTTTATTTATTTAAACATGTTTTTTTTTCTTCTTATCATGAACTTGTCAACAGAGGCAAAACTAGCAGTATACAATGGAATCCTGGTACCGATACTGATGTATGGAAGTGAGGTTTGGAGGTGGCAGAATAGGAACGAAAGTAATCTGAATGCAGTGAAAATTCACTTAGGATTATGTGTGACAGATCTATTTATGACAGAGTAAAGAATGAAGAAATAAATAAAGAATGTAAAGCTGATCTTAGCATAGTGAGTAAGATAAAGAAAGGATCACTTAGGTGGTTTGGTCATATGAAACGAATGAGTGAGGGGAGAATGGTAAGAAAGATATACGACGCAAATGTTGATGGCACCAGAAGTAGACGACGTCCCCGGATACCAGATACTAGGGGATGTTCTTGTTAGAAGCCTTAATAATCGGCGAGCTTATATGAGGAGATGTATGAATGTGGATGAGTCGAGAATTGTATGTCAGGACAGAAGAGTGTGATGCTCTATCCTCTCTGCCTACCCCCGCGGAGAAACGGCGTGATGGTAAGTTAGTTAGTTTATTCTCGAAGGGTCTTCTCTTTTGCGCCATTTTGGTACATGTTTACCAATCAAGAGCCAATTTGTCTTCATATATTCTATATTGCCGTCTTTCCTAGCCTGGTTTGGGTGACCCATCAGCCGCCTTCCAAAAAGATACATCTTGGTAGTCGTTCTTCCGGCATTGGCGTCCATCGCAAGTGTCTAAGCTGTCGGAATTAAAACTTTAATTTATTTTTTAATCCCATTACTGAATGATAAACTTACCTGTTTACGGAAAGAGACACGATTTGATAATCTCAAAGAATTGGTTTAGGTACATCTCAACACTATGTACATGTGATTTAGATTTCTAGATAGACTCATATGTTAGCTTGAGATTTATAGAAAGAGATAAAAAATTAAACCGGTGAGCTGATATAATGGTTCGACACGTGCATACAAACGATACTTAAAGCCACCAATAATCTGTACAACTATATTTTATGAAAAGTAAGTGTAAGTCAGTTAACATTAACTATGAGAACTGTCACTTTGTACATGTAATTGTGTGTGTGTGTGTCATGAAAGTGAGTAGTGGTCTCTGGGGGGAACGACTCTCTTCTATCACAGCTTTTTATGAATAACTAATCTATCACTGAAGTGTATAATGTGTAATTACTGTAATACTTGTTGTAATAAACTTAATATCCGGACATATTAAGTTTTATATTACAAAGAATAATTAGATAGTAAGCAGAGGATAGAACCCCAAGAGAATCTGGTGATAATCCAAAAGTTATCACATTAACATTCATAATAGGCGTTAAATTACAAACATTTATTCAGTTCTGCTGATGGGAAGATTTAAAATCACTCAACTGATGAAAGACAATGACATTTGACACGTGTCAAGCTTAAAGTAGGGCGCGAGATGGAGAATTTCAAAGACATGGTGTATACACGGGGACTGCAAAAACTGAGAATTATCTCCATAAAATCTCACGATAAAATATGAAAATCGAATAGCAAAGATGTTTGAAGAGTAGTAAGCAGGCTTAAGAGTAATTTTTAATACTGTTACTGTATTATTTTATTGAGAAACATAAAAACGGTATTTGAATAATTGCTTAATAAATATGGTTATTTTGTCGATACAATGAAAATAAATTATTATTTATGGCAAAAGTATGTCGAATAAACTTTTTAGACTTTCATAAATGTCTACAAAGTCTGTTTTACAGTAGCGATGCCTTCCGGTGTAATTATTCTTTTGTTGTTCGTCCGCGTCGCGACGTATATTTTGGCTACAATTCAGACGTCGATATTTTCACTTATTGGCGAATACCGATTCGTTTTCTATTATATTTTCTATTTTTTTTATCAATAATCGTTCAGTTGAGAATAAGTTGAATTATGCGAGTAATAAATAAGACACGAGACAAGTTTAGTGGTTTTTTTTTGTATTTTTAAATAATTAACAAAATAATTTAAAATCAATTTAATTAATATACTGTTAAAGTAGAGGGTTTATTATATTTTACGAAAAAGCGGTTCTTTATATTGTATCTACTTAATTTGCGTACAGTGAATGGCGACCGGACTGTATCCACGACTGTTTTATTAGCGAAAGCTCCCATATCGATCTAAATCATTCGCCGCTATATACTTATTCGTCTGTACTGCGTCGCACTAATACAGCAGGGCCTGGTTAGTAAAAAAAAATCGCCATTTACTAAATATTTAAAGTGAAAGCAGTGCTAAATCGCTATAATAAATAATTTAATAACTAACTGACTTACTTACCGTCACACCGTTTCTCCGCGGGGGTAGGCAGATACGATAAAGCGCCACATTCTTCTGTCGTGAAACACAATTCGCGCCTCATCTACATTCATACTTCTTTAAGGCTTCTAACAGAACCATCCAGAGATAGCATAGACTAAACCAAGAAAGAGATCCAGGTTCGAATCCCGGTGGCGCAACAACAATATTTTTCGATAAAATTGATTTTATATGTATATCTTTCTAATTAATATATTTAATTAATATTAAAAATATCACAGACCTATGTTCTGAATAATTACAACTTCACAATAAGAATGTGTTTTCCTAATCATTGTATTAAATTCAAACCACGTAATTCAGGGCCACAGTAAATCAAGAAATTTTAAAAGATTTTCTTTGTCGGTTTTATTCTCTGTACCTTGTCTCTATGGATTTCTACCTGTTAAGTTCCCAGTAAAATGCATTAAATAGGAAAACTTTCAGAAATGCTGCAGAAGTTTATGACTTTGTCAATAGTATTTCCTCATCAAAACCTTGAAAGGAAGAAAATAATAAATTGTCATATAAATAGAAATATATAGTACATACTTAATAATGATTTGCACATAATGGCTTTAAATATAAAATTCTAATAAAACCAGTGCTTACATATACGTCAGAAATCGGGGATTTAACAAAAAAAATGTGACACTAGATGTAAGTATTTGAAAGAAGGATCTTCAGAAGATTTTTTTGTCGAAGATTTTTGTCAAAAATGCGTGGCATGGGTGTTTTAAAAAGGAACTTCGTATTATATGATCTAAACGAAAAAAAGAAAATAAATTTAATACAGTAATTAGCAATTTTCGCAAATTTTAAAATTTAGACCCTCCAATGTCCTTTAAGTGCAAGTAAAAAAATATGAAACATAAATCCATAGAATACATAGTTTTACATATAGATAGAAAATTGAGGTGCAGTAATTCAGGGCAGACACTCAGGGATCCAGTCATCAAAAACACTCCCAAAAGAGGGACAGTGGACGAGACATAAAATGGTTTGAGTCACATTTACACGGATAGACTAACGGAGTTGCAAGACACGAGGTATGGAGAGAGAGAGAGAGAGGTTGGAATGCAGATGGAGATCCCACCCACGCAGGTCGACCTAACTACTTACCTAAGGAGCTCCAACGTGTCACCCACACTTGAATAAATTCCTTATATAAAACAAGACTCGTCCCGACTAATGAGCTGAAATACATAATATTATTTAAATGGGCGAGGTCGAGTAAAGCGTATTGATGATATGCAACCCCTGAAATAACTGCTCAATAAACGAAATAATGAGGTGGCAATACAATGTAAATAAAGATGTATTCATTTTTGGTGCCATTAACATATATTTATGAATCAATATTACCAGCAATGCTCAGAACACCGTGACGCGAACAATGATACGAGTCGAAAAGAGTGTGATAAACTTTAAAACAACATATACGTATAGTGAGTCGTCCCGAGGGACGCTCGATGCCGCTGAACGTACGAAGCAGAGCCAAATACTGTGAAACTCCCTTTTTGGTTCCCACTTCGATTGCAGCATTTGGTGCTAACTCTATTTCATGGACGAATCCAGAGGGAACCGAAGAGGGGCAGTAGGGGCGATCGCCCACCCGCCCCCCTCTAATTTCAAACAAATTTGTAAATTGACGTTCGAAATTCGCAATGTGTTTTTTCCCCGAGCGAAAATTTTGATTTAAAATATTTCTGTCACGGCAGCAGGCAGTTATTTTTTTGTCACACGGCTGAACCGCCAATGCACCAAAAGTGTTTTCTTCTCAGTACTCGAGTGATTCGGGAAGTAAAAGCGGTAAGGGTCTGGTTTAATAATTATACAATTTTCTGTCACAGAAATTAAACAATCAGCGCAAAAATCTATTCTGCATTTTTTCAAAAGGCAAAAGCAAGATATGATCGCGTATCAGAAAATATATCACAAGGAACGTATAAAGAAACAATTCCATCATTATCATCATCAACGAGACTTTTGTCGCCTTTATCACCACCGCCACCTTCACCACCACACAACCCCATTCCGGGGATATTGGTAATTTTATTAATAAAAGGGGTGGCCTGGATGATAACACCAAATATGAAATCATCAAATATTTATGGCAACCACCTACAATATTAAAATTTCCATTTTGTGTTCATAAAAAGCGAAACAACAAAGAAAAGAGATATATCAAGTACAACCATCTCAATAATCACGAACGGGTTGTATATTCTGATATTTAACTCTTCTCAGATGAGAATATTGTGGGTTTTTTGTACATTTTTCTTTTTCCGATAAATATGTGTAACTCGAAACGCTCGTGACGTAACCTTTAAACATATTTGCTAAGCTAGCTGGCACAGATGAAGATTTGCAAACTCGTGAAAATTGTATTTATCAGAGTCTGTACCAGCAGCCGATATGTTATCCAAAGTGCGTCATAATCCGAATAAATCTGTTCTTAATTTACTCAATTCCAATATGTTAAAAGTAATTGAAAATAATCGCGTATGATTATTCTTCTGATGGGGAGCCAAAATTTTCCGAGGCAGGCGTGATGATGGAATAATGAATATGGATGATAATAAAAATTCGATGCATAATGAAAGGATTTCAGACAGCTTTTGAAACTAGTAGAAACTGGTAAAATTTTACTTGTGAATCACCTTACCAATTAGAATTACTTACATAAGTAAGATCAGGATTTCGAACCGGAACTAAGCCGGAAAAAACGTTATTTTTGTCGGAACGAAAATCGGACCTTAACCGAAAAAGAATATCGATTTTTTTTAGGTTTGGTAAATGTTTTAAAACGCACGTTAACCTTTACCATACCGTGATATAAAATACTCGTACGCAGCCATGCTGTCAACTCGTGTTACCGTTAGAAATTAGAGTGTATTGTGAAAAAATGGTTAATGCCATAAATTTACTATAAATATTGAGCATTAAATACAAAAATATACATTTATATTATAACTCGGAGGATTCATCAATTCCTGTACAGAAGGTTGCATTGTATAATACAACCTTCCTTTTATTTATCTTTCTTTACCTAGTCTAGTATTCACTAGTCATGTTTAAGCGTAAATATTTTACTTCAAATTAATTAAAGTAGGAATTGGATGTTGCGTGTATTTACCGAAATATTACATGTTTAATTAGGGTGTTACCTGTGTTACTGCATGATTTGGGAAAGGTTAACACAGTCTTACTCTCTTTCTCTTCAATTGTTGTTCAGTTATCGTAGTCGCAACTTATATCCTATATACTTCAAAAGTGAATATACGAATTTGTTTCGTTTAATGCATTATATATATTATTATTATCATATATTATATACTTCTAGTTCTAATTATTATACGTTCATTAAATTATTATTATTACAATTCATGTAGTATGCTTATTACAAAATAATGAATTAAATATTCTAAATTATGGTATAAAATATATATTTTTTTAAATATGATGAACTATTACTAAAATATATATTTAATTGTGAAATTTTGCAAATAAAACAGTCCATTAAATACCAACCTAATTAACTATTGACAACGTTTGAAGAAACTATCAACAATCTTGACGAATATATATATATCCAACAATTTGCATCCTACTTAATATTTATTATACCTTACCAGTTAGCGAAGTGAAGCATCTTCAGTTTAAAAAGACTTTTATTTAAGAAATATACTAGGTTAGGATAGGTTGATAGGATTAGAATTACTAAATATACATCGAGATATTAATGTAAATTTTGAAGAAGTAATTACTAAATATGCACACAATGAGAACACAAAATTAGATTTTATAATAAAGTACGGTTTATTTTTAATATTTGCAAATTCAACTTTGTAGTTAATGTTCATTTTTACATAGATTATTTAACTACTTAATTAAGTGGTTAAAGAAGCAAAGTAGGATATAATTTAATTTTTAATTTATTATCATTAGTTTAAAAAAAAGTAGAGTTTTGTAGTTTTTATGAAAGTTATTTAAGTAATATGTAATTTTCTATTAAAATTATGTTTGTTAATTTTGTGTAATTTAATTTGGTTAGGTTTAATAAGAAATGTAATATAGTTTAATACATATTAATTTTTGTATATATAAAAATAAATATATTATATAGAGATATGCAAGTTTTTGTGTTTGTTATTTTTTTTCCAGCATATCGTCCCTCTCTGGAAAACTTTCTGGATCCATCGGTGTTCCATTTCCACCGCTGACATTCTAACAGTACATCCTAACCAATTTAACTTTGTTTAAACCACTGTGTTATTTTTACGTCAACCGGTTTCGATACTAATGTATCTTCATCAGGACTGGCGTACAACTGAACTAATTCATACAATTTTTAAACAACATCCATTACAAGGTGCAAGCGGAGTCTTGGTAAGAGTGGGTAGGTCGGTGATTGACAGGAAGATATTGAAATAGGGAATACATATATTAAATAGCGGGTTGTTTGTACGGTTTAATTGCTTATTAATTGTATTGGTCTTAGTGTTTAATGATTTTTTGATTTATAGATTTTCTAAATTATCCATTTAAGGCTTTTATGATTAATGTGTAAAATTTCAATGCCGTTTTCTTTTAAGAAATTGTGGCCTGTTAAAAAGTTATTGGAAAATTCTGAGAAGTTGTTATTGTTAAGACACCTTAAGATATCATTTAAAATTTTTATGCAACGGTTCAGTTATATGCCAATCCTGAGAAAGACACGTTAGTATCGAAACCGATTGACCTAAAAATAAAACAAATGTTTAAACAGAGTTAAATATAAATACAATTTAAATAATGTTTAACCACAAAGTTGACGTCACAAACATTAATAATATCTATCCAATTAAATTAAATTTAATCATAAGTACGTATTCATTTCTTTTCTATTTTACATTTTCTTCCATTACTGTCTGCAATCATTTCACACTGTACCAAGAGAGAGGCATAAAGGCGGAATATCATTCTCATCTCAACTTTCTTATTTTACACCTTCCGTAACATAAATGTGCTTAATTTTATAGATACAACCCCGTGTTGTCGCCTCTGCCTGCGTAATAATATTTTTTTTACAGAAACAATGCACCTTTTCAGAAAGGGAAACCATTTGAATAACAAAGCGAATCCCTTTAGCGGTAGGCGTCCTACCCGAGTGATTCTTCTCTCGAGCCGAAATGGGCCTTATCGAGTGATTCTTCTCGAAATAAAATAGGCCGCAGTCAGCGATCCCCGCACACAGCACACAGCACGCAGGCCCGGGGGGTGCGACACGTGGCGGGAAATAAGGGAAATATCGCGTGTCCGAACAACAGCTGAAGGGGAGGATTCATCCGACAAAGGAGCCCCCGGGATAAATCCTGGATCCGCTAATTTATCTTCGATATTTGGAAGTAAATGCTACTTGAAATATCTAAATGGCCGAAACAAAAGTATCCTTCGATAACGCGAGGCCTCCCATAACCAGTAGCGTCCGCTTTAACCAAGATATCAAACATATTTTTAATGAAAACACATTTTAATTATAATCGAGATATTATCCCACTAGAGCAAATAAGTTTAAAATAGTTCCAAGAATGAAAACTACTTTTGGTCAAAGATTATTCACCTTTCAAGCTCCCAGAATATACAATCAAATAGGAAATAAAATTAGAACTTTAACTGACTTTTAAAAGGGATGTTTCAAATTAGTTGTTGAAATTAGGAAGAGTAGATACTTAGAGTAAACTGTTTTATATTTTTGTTACTACTTTTGTGTGTTTTGATCTTGTATTTACCATATATGTACTTACATTATATTCTATTGCACGTTGGTATTTTATTTTTCTCTATATTTTATTTTATTTTCTATGTATTTTCATGTTACTGGCCTTGTGTGTTACGTATTCGATTTTATTGTGTTTTGCCTCAATGAGTTTTGGTTTTGGAAAATGGATTTGTTTACCAATTTGCCCTAAAACAGGCTTGCCTAGTTGGGTAATGCATTTTAAAATGTGTATAAAATATATGTAACAAACTGTATTTTTTAATTGCAGCTGTACAAATATTATATATGTCTATATAAAAAATTTGTGATGGTGCAATTTTAGAACATAGATCGATTATATTTTTAATATAAATTAATTTAATCAATTAGACATATAGGTTACAGAAAAAAATAACTTAATAAAAAAAAATCCGAAAAATATTTGGTTGCTAGCGGAATATTAAAAGGTATTTGGGATTCATTGTAATATAACAATTATTGCTTTTAAAATGAAGCAGAAAACGTATTATTTATAAAGATTATATAATTTATCTACTCGTAAGTTCCAAATTTGTTGAAAACAGTCGGATGTATGGTAAAAATGGTAACGCATTTTCAGATAAGAAAAGTTCCAGGTTCGTATTTAGATAACAACAAAATATTTTTCGGTAGATAGATATGTAAAAAAATCACAATAAAAGTGTAACAAAAATTGAACCAATGACAAGTTTTCTCTGAATTAACAATATACTTCAGATACAGTGTTAGACAATAATATGAATAAGACTTAATATATTTAAACAATAGATTATTAAAACTATAGTATTGTGAAATGAATTTTACGCTGTATAGAAAATATTCGTTTGAAAAGATGATTGGTTACTGATTATTCGCAATCTTCGAGCAATAACTGGTTAATTAGAAAGAAAACTTCCAACAATTAAATTTTAGTTACCAATCATCGTTAAATATCAGTTACCAATCAACGTCACAATCTCAGTCACATAATGATTTGCCATCACTATTACTCATTTTCATTAATAATATAGTTTTTATTTAACAGATTTCTTACCCAAAAAGATAACAAAATAAAGCTATATATAAAATAACGGTTGAGTTTGAATCATTCGTTATAATATACATGTTATTATTAAAAATATATTGTTTTAATAATGTTTATATACTGTCGCAGTTAATTCTTTAAATTGCTGGTCCTGGTTTTCTATTAGTTACTTTTATTGATTATGTCACCCTAAATTATGTAGAAAAAATCACTCACCTACCTGCGGCTACGCCCGGTGATCAGCTCTTATCTCCAGAATTTTTCTTATTTGATTTCCTCCAACTCTCGGCTGGCCAGCCCTCCAGAATTCAGTACCTAAAATAATCAGTAATTCGTATTCCGCAAGTACCGCCATACAATAGATGTTGTTATAGCACCGGCAGAAGTTTATAGTCTTACCCACATAAAAATACAGTACACATACTCAAGTTTTAAAAACCAGAGTTAACAACCAAAGTATGTATAATGCCTGAATATATATATGACTAAAACATTGATCTCTTTATCCATACTTAAAAATGTAAAAAAAAAAACGTATACACGGAGAAGGGTAAAAGGTTGAAAAGTATAAGGATGGCATGATTAAATTATTTATACCCTTTATTTTTATTCTAGTATTTCCCAACTTTAATGCGTTGACTAGCCGCCACTGGCCACGAGTTCTTCTCTATAGCCTCCCACTCCTTTCGCCCCTCCTCTTCCTTTCATCATCACTCTTTACAGTGGAATATTAGAGCAGTCTATAAATGGACGATAGAGGCAGGAAATAATGTTTCCCGTTTGATCATTATTTCTTCATTTGATGTTTAATAAATACCAAAATTCACTTCCATCAAATATTTCAAAAGCTTTTGAATGAATTTCAATATTTTAGAATTTGAAAATTTTAAACCGCTGAAGGTATATTAGTCATTTATTATTGTGCAAATGGTTTTTGTTACGTAACATAAAAAATATTTTTATCGTAATTTTTAAAAGCAAAACAAATTGATTTAACATATAATAAATATTATTAGAACACATTCTTATTGTGAAGTTGTAATTATTCAGAACAGATGGTATGTGATATTTTAAATATTTTAATTAAATAATGGAACGATTAAATGTATTAATATCAAAAAGATAACATATAGGTTCGAAAACTTGTCGCTAAAAATATTGTCGCTGTAGCATAGTTGGATAATGCATCTTCCCCGGTTAGGAAAGAGATCCAGGTTTGAATCCCGGTGGCGCAACAAAAATATTTTTCGATAAAATTGATTTTATTTGTATATATTTTTAATTCATATTAATAATAAATATGTTTTACCAATTTTTAGAATCTTATTCTTAGAATGAATATCGAACCCTCGATATCATGATAGCATTATTTAATCTCTAAATCAAATAACCTAGTCCACTGTATTTTCGTTGTATAATAAATATTGCCGTTTCTGCTTTCAATAGAGCGTCTTAGGGCACTAACTCATGCAACAAAATTATTGCTAGTAATAAACTTTGTAACTTTTGTCATTAAACGCGGATGTAATCGTGTAAATACCTTTTTGGTTTATGTGTTTATTGAGTCAAAATTACAGGACAAATGCCTTTTTTAATTCTTAAGATTCTGCATTGCTGCTATCGTGGGTCCACTATCTGTCAGCTACTGGCCGTATGTCACCTCTTCAGCTGGTCTTTGGCCTGTTCACATTTCGTCTTCCGATCCGAGGCCTTCAAATTTTTAAAACTGAATTGTAACGTTTACATAGTACATTATTATAATGTTTATTTTATAAAAATCTTACGAACATGATCAAGACGTAGGCGGACGAATTATGTTAAAACAGAACTGCGAGCGATATTAAGAGATCGATGGATCTCTCTAATAACTGTTATGGAGGTTCCGTGGGGCTGTAAAATAATGATCATCTTCCTTACCGATCCCTCATGACTGAGGATCGCGATCTTCATGACCTTCCACCCTCTTGACTTTACTCTTTCATTTTTATTGGCATCCAACAAATTTAATAGCAGTCACCAAGTGCAAGTGTCTGTTGCGTTTTCAACTTGGTCGATCCAACGAATCGGTGATCGTCGTCCTCCTTTCCTGTCATTCTTCATTGACGTGGCTCACCACAACAAGCTTTTCTTCTTTCAAGATGTCCAATTAATTGAAAGATTCACCTTACGCAAATGGTTGAAAATCCTTACTCAATGTATAATTCCTGTGGAATAGAGACATTTGTGCATCTCGTCGTTTATGGTATGCGCAACATCTCTCTGAGATGTCTCAGAGTCCACGATTCTGCACCGCAGAGAAACATTGAGTACACCAGAAACCTGCCTTGAATGTTTTGGATACACCCCTGTCTTTCCATATTTTGTCAAGTCTAAACATAGAACTTAATGCGTGCGATTTTTGAAGAAAACAAGAAGAATAACATGTCACGTGTATTTGTCGCACGCGTCTAAGAATCATTGTCGTCAAATAAATAAGAGAATACGTCGCGTAATATCTTGCCGATTGAAATATCGTCTCAATAATTTTCATTTAAAATGAAAATAACGATGTATTTCAATAAACACGGTATGATATTGTGTCTAATTGGGTCTTTTCGGGGAATTCTGTACGGAGTAAAATTTCTTTTAATTAACTTCATCGCGAATAATTTCGCTAGAGGATTTGCTAACAGCCTCCCCTGGACCGGTATTTAAGGCTTCGATCTCATTAAGATACCGGGCCGGGTGAAATTTGGCAAAATTCAACCTTTATCACGACGTTAAAATTTATAGTTATAAGGCTGCAAAAAATCTGCCGTTTAGCGTTTTTTAAACTCTTTTTACATAAAAATCTACCCCAATTTTATGGAAATAAAAAAGCTCGCTAATAAAGGCCTATCTTCATTATGTTAAGTTGGTATTGAGAATTATATTACTATAATACTTTATCGAGCTTCCCGGTGAAGTGAGAACTTAGTGAAGAAATCAAAGTATTTTATTACCATTGTAAGGAGACATTGACGTGCGTGCTATGTAATTATGTTTCAGATACGCGTCGATGGACTTCTCACGCTAATGCTCTACCTTGCTAAAACTGATATACCTTTCCCAAGGTTCAAGTTCTTTAACTACCGCTGTTCTCACGTTAAGGTAGATTAGGACTATTGCGCAAGACTTTGTTTTCGAAGACTTGCAACCTGGTGGAGCTTCATAAAATGAATAATTAGATTTGTTATTTAAAAATATTTAAGATATAAACCATTGATTATGAATTATATATTAAAAATCATAGTTTTTTTGGCCCTTACTAAAAATCTTATCTCCATTCTTACACAGATTAATATCGAAATTTTTATTTTATTAATGAATCCTTTCTTATTCAATAACATAAGTACATAATGTAAGAGATGTTCACTGTCCTCTTAACTTAACGAAGTTTGTGCTAAAGCAATATAGTAAACAATTAATCTCAATTAAAACTAATTAATGAAATATTAAATTATTTAAATAACAAAATTGAATTATCAAAACAAAAATAAACTTTTTCATAAATTATTGTTGTGATGTATCAACTCGATATTATCAATATGTTCTGAAAAAACAGCAACTTCACAATAATAATGTGAACTCTTTAATAAAAGTTGTATCAAACTTAATCAAAATTTAATATATAAGCGTACTAGCGTATATTACTCAAAGATATTTGAGATTTGTCGCGGCATATAAGTTCGAAAATTTGTCGTCAACTTACTCGGTTGGCGTGGTGTAACTGGATAGGAAAAGATCCAAGTTCGAATCCCGGCAGCAACTAAAATATTTTTTCGAATCTTGGATTTTTTTTGTATATTGTATTGAACATATTCTAGTTTGCAATGTTAATGATGACAATGCTTCCAGAAAAGCAAAGATAATCAGAGCGTTCGAATACGAAACAGAATGCTGTACTTAAACAATGTTGCGAACACTCCGAGCGCGATAAGCAACATTGTAAAAGATGCGTGTCGTTTGGATCTCTCACGATAACGCTCTGCCTCGCTAAAGCTAATCTAAAGAATACGCCAGCTGGTGTCACTGCTCTTCGTTGTTTCGGTGACCTCTGTCTTTGCAGGCTTTTTTTTCTACACACAAAAATCGTAACAATATGTTAATTCAATCGTGACGCTATCAGTTTGATCGTTAATCTGAAACGATATCAAACGATTGAATAATCCCATTGAAATAAACATATTTGAAATGATGGCTCGGTGCCGTAAGAGGAGGTGTGGATAATTATTTCGCGATGGTATTTAATTTAAAAGGGAAACAAGGACAAGCGGTCGCCGCTCTGTATAATATTTTAATCTAATCAACTTGCGTTCTCGGCGAAATGTTTTGATAATTTTATAATTGACACGAAATACTAATTACGCAATTATGTATTAAGTATTTAATGATATAGAAATTGTTTTTGTAAGTCACTTTGTTTAATTAAAGCAATTGGTACTTAATTAAGAAAATGTTTTCATAATATTTGAAAATTCGAAGTTTCCAATTGACGTAACAATCGCAAAGTAAAATACAATCCATAATATTTATTAATTTGTCGTTTATTTTCTTAGATTACATGATATTATAAGAAATCAGGTAGTATTTATGATGGCATTACACAGGTAGGCGATTTTAACATCAATAATACTGGAAGATCATCTAAAAACTTCACGAATCTTCTAGAAATTCCTTTGTATATTTTCAAAAACCTTCCTGATTCGTCTCTGCTTCGCAATCCCTTGTAATTCAGACTCTTGCAAAGATTTTTTTGTTCTAATACGCCTTTGTTATCAGTAAAATAATATCTCTAGAGGTACTAATAAGTCTTTTCTACTCTGTTAAAATCTTTAATTTAAAATTCGTTATTCATTCGTCCCCACTCTCTTCCCGGCTATGATTCTAACAGCAGTTACACTTTGCTACTCAGTGCCATAGCATTTAGTTAATACGAAAAATTGAACTATTGTAACGTTACGAATAAATTCAGTGTAAATTGTAAGTACATAGTGCGATTAATTCTATATCCATCTGTATGTATTATTGACTCACATTCTTTTACACTAATAACCACGCATCTCTCGGCATAACTATGTCGTATAGAAACCCGATATAGAGGCCTTACGGATTTTAATTTACCCATCGCATCTTAAGTTCAGATATCATATTCATTACATTTATATATCATTACACCTCCTTTTAAATGGAGACCCATTCGCTTTATCAGAGCCTCAAATCCTACTTCCAAAAACCCAAAGTGAGGTGGCAGGACAATATAAATAAAGACCTATCGATTCTTGGAATCAGAAATTGACAAGAAGCAGTTTATTGCAGAGATTTGCGGAGGTATACTGTTGGGGAGGCCAGGACCTAATACTAATAATAATAATATTGGATAATATGTATAGCGCAATTTTCGTAAAAAAATCACTTCAAATGCGCTTTACACATTAACTGTTTATCTTTGTTTTTAAAATTAAAAATTAATAAGTAAATAAATAAACAACAATAATTACAATTAATAAATTAATAAAATATATATTTTCACTAATGGAAATGATTTTTTGAAAATATGCGTTTTTAGTTTCTTCTTAAATAAAGTCTCTGATGCACTGTTTCTTATAACGGAGGGAAAAGAGTTCCATGCTTTTGGGCCTGCCACCGCAAATGCCCGTTCACTAAATTTAGACTTCTAGCAACGGTAGGTCGGTTCTATAACTCTTCCTGCGGCTGTAGTAAGGGCTGACCAGAGAGTTTGACGTCTACCATTTAAATTGTTTGGGATACAAAGCTTTTGAAGATACAGATGCGCCATGTTACGTGTCACCTTGTACATCAACCGGCATAATATAAATTTAACTCTTTCAGGGAATCGGAGCCAATGTAACTGATGTAAAAGGGATGTTATATGAGGAAATTTGGAAACTCCATGTCGCATTTAGAATAGATTGTAATCTGTCCACATGAAACATTGGCAGGCCAGCATAAATACTGTTACATTAGTCCACACACACGTGACACCACATGACATGACATACATTTATAAGTAGACGGGCTGCCTCAAGAGGAAGATATCTCCGAATAATTTTAATCTGTCTCAGTTGATGGCAGCATGCACTGACAGTTTTGCTGATTTGTGTATTCATTGAAAGATCTGAATCAATGTGCACGCCCAACAACTTAACTGCAGATTTAGCATTCGCAGACATCAGAATTACATCGGGTTGTAGAGCCAGAGATGACGATGATGATGGATAGTAGAATTAAATTGTAAAAAAATGATCACTTATTTACATCTCAGTAAAATTGGATAGAGAGAAATAAACGTATATTTACGAATTTCATTACTTAAACTACAGTCTTGTGTGTAATTATTTTCATTCATTTCCAATAGGATGTCGTTGGCTCCATACCGGATTCTCGATTATCGTCTCATTATTATCTATAATTGTTTAAGGTCCTAAGAAGATCGTGTTGTCGTCAGTGGTGGCTACCGCATAAACGTGCACTCAGCCGACTATATATACATTTAATAATTTAATAAAAATCAAAATAATTCAATTATAATTTTTTGTTATTACAGAGAATACATTTTTGTTGTGATGTTGTACTTTCAGAACATGTGATATTTTTAATACGAATTAAATTAATCACAATTAGAAATCACTCAAAAAATGATAATAAAAATTATTCTAAAAAAAAAGACTGTCCAAGAATACAACTTTTCGCAGATTTTAAAGTACCAAAAATAATAGACATGTACAAAAAAAATTCATATTTTCAATATTAAAAATCAATTGAACTTTAGAAGCGAATTCCGATCTTCAAGATTTAGAGATCAAATTGATATTCCAAAACTAAAATATACCGCAACCCAAAATCACTATATTTATCAAGGGATTCAATTTTTTAACAATCTTCCCATCACAATTAGAACAATTACAGACTACTATCAATTTATATCTGAAGTAAAAAAATATATACACAGACTAAATGAAACCAATTATCTTGTATATATATAGTCCTTCTCTACACAAGTTCTACTTTCATAGAGAGTAAATAAATGAAATATATATATATCCTACTGATAATTCTAAAATGTATTATATTTTCTAATATTAAATTAAAAAAAATCAACTAGAAAGATATACAGAAAAATCAATTTATCGAAAAATAATAGAGAAAGATGGATACCTAATTGAAACAATGGAGAGCTATCGCCTGCACTCTCGCCATTCAAAGACCGTACAGCAAAGCTGAACGCAACCAGCAAGGCGGTACTTAAAACAAAACTCCCACCACCCATAAATAAGTAGGGTACCGACGGCATGTAGCAATACAAAAAACGCGGCCACGATCTCTCTACCTATCCACTTCGCCCGAGCAACAGGTCCGGAAGCCGCCTCCAACCTAGCAGTAACATCTACCGTTGTACAGTAAACTTTAATAAATTCAGTGCATCAAGTAGTCTCTGTTATTGTAAACTATAGTTTCATATCCACGCATTCATGTCCACATACATTTCCATGTATTTCAACTCACATCACATCCGCACTCCACAAACTGAATTCACAGGCACACACTTGTATTTCCCACAAATTGGTGACCTCCAAGTGATCATTTGTCCCTCTTAGGATAAGGAGACGAAGGGAGTAAGTATATATTATTTTTAATATAAAGGTACGTGAGATCTATATTTTTGTCCAGAGACTACCAAATATATAGAAGTGAACTAACGCAAATTCCTTGTTTCAATATTTGCATTTACGTCTCGTCCACGTGATTATTTTGGTACCACTTACGCAATCAAATAGCTCCAAGACTTTTTTTTAAATATATGACTCGATTGGAACAAAAATTTAAACGCTGATCATTAATATAAAAAATACGTCTTGTTTATACAAATGTTTCATGATGAATGAGGAGAGAATGGTAAGAAAGATATATGACCCGAGTGTTGATGACACCAGAAATAGAGGACTTCCGCGGAAGACTTGGCACGACTAGGTAATGGCGGATGGTGCTGTTAGAATCCTCAACAATCGGCGAGCTTGTATGAGAAAATGTATGAATATGGATGAGGCAAGAATTGTGTGTCAGGACAGGATTGTGGCGGTCTATCCTCTCTGCCTATCCTCGCGGGGAAACGACGTGATGGTAAGTTAGTTAGTTAGTTACACAAAGATTAAATACTTTTATTGTTGTAAAATGTGTTAAAGAATGTTTGTAGAATGCCCCTCATCCCGCAGCTAATATTCCAAACTTCTCTCCTATGTGTACGCTTTATTTCATGTCTATTTATTTACTGGTTTTTGTCACATTGGTGCCATGTTTTTTAAGTATCTACGCCGCTGGCCGCCACCCGCCACCGCGGTAAGAGGCCGCGGGTGAGGACCATGTCGGGCTGGTGTACTTAAGTTGTAGTATCTGCGTAATGGATCTTGCGGGTACCCGTCAATGGATGAAGATATCGACGTCATGGGGTACGCAGCACCCGCCGAGAGTGGTACGGCCGGCCCTCAGTAAACACATTAACAAGATCGTTGAGGTTTTGTTATGTTCGTGGGTAGCGGGTAGCGGGTAGCGGGTGGTGGCGGGTGGAGGGTAGGCCTAATGCCCGCCGCGCACAGCTATTCGGGCGGCATGAATATTCATGGACCGGCGGTGATCACAGCCTCCGTTCCTGCTGTCTGACCAGCCACGGAGGAGCAGCGAGCGAGATAATGCGAGCGAGGATTATTATTTTTTAATTGTAATACTATTATGCTGGCCTGTCGATGTTTCAGCTAGATAATATACGGCGTATCCAAATCGTTTTGCGTGAATTGGTTTCGTTTCCTTGCGGTGGCTGATGTAAAAGGCAACACATAATATAATGCCTTTCAGGTAGAATGAATGATGATAACATTTCAGGAATCCGTCTGCTTCGGATGCAGGAAAACTAATGAAATCAAGTGGCTATTGTTAAAAAATTTAAATTAGCACAGGGATATAAGATGTATATATTTAGCTTATATAGCGCGGATTGTCTATCTCCACTTTTCGCGATACTGGACGTTAATTAGTGTAACGTATATCGAGGCTCTGGTAATTTCTCATTTACTTTCATGCTCTATTCTAGATATGACAACATATAACTGTTCATGGGAAAAGACAGGAAAACAAAATAATCAAGCAAAATTTGAGTAATCCATTACTTCTCAACTGCTCTCTACCGATTCCTATCCTTGACTTCTGCAGTTCTTAAACCATTTAATCCTGCTAGAGTCATGTTCCACACAGCCAGCCTATCTTCTGATTTGCTTAATTTCTGTCAACTCTGCTAGGGTCTCCACACTGTCATGATTTTTGGCATCCTGTCATCTGACCGTCGCTGCCTTTGGAACCATTTGCATCAATTATTGCTAAATATTATTTAACATCGTTACAACACAGTAAATACATAATTAGGTTAATCTTACGTAGAATGGTTACGAATTATGCAAAAATAACATGTTCCACATAATATTTAAAAAAAAAACACATCAAAATAATTAGTGAGCTACTTGCCGACCGACTGTATAATGTGAATGTGATTTGAATGAAGCATTGTGTACGTGAGGTAGACTAATTGAAGTGAGAAAATAATTAATATTATTTTAGAAAAAAACATTATAATATCATATGTAGTTAAATTATTTTGTAAATAAGCAGAATTAAATAAGGAAGAAAAAATGTCACGAAAAAAATATGTTATAATCATCATTTTTATCTTAGGGGGTTGGAGGCTCCACGTCTCGAAAAGGCATTTTCATCTTTCCTTGTCTTTTGCCGCTTCGATACTTGTTGATCAATCAAGAACTGTTTTCATACTGTCTTTGTTGCTGTTTATTCTAGCTTAGTTTAAGAAGATACATCTTGGTAGTCATCTTAATTGAGGTTTTTCTATATAAAAGGGCTCCTTGTTGAGAATATAGTTTATCTCTTTACTCCTGACTCGGTTTAATAATGTTCCTTCCCTAAGATAGCTAATTTCAGCATCCTGGATTCATGATCTCACTCTCTCCGTAATAGTCCATATTTATTGACTATATATTAAAGTAAAAACAGTATAGTTACATGAACATATTTCAAACATATTTTTATGTAAAGGGTACAATATAAAGGGAGTGTAAAGCGACACTAGAAGCTCCGATGAAATTAAATAAGATATATTGAAAAGGTCATCCATCGTAATATTAGGCTGTAAATCAGTAAAATAATGTTTGCCGGATCATCCCTCTGCGCGATACTCCGCGGTGTCGGCTACCCCGGACAAACGATCGACAATGTTAATCCCGTAATGAATGGATGGATGGATCGTAACAGCCCTTACAAATAGGCTTCGGGCAATTAACAAGAGTGATGTAAACGGAGAGTCACCCAAGATGGCTCCGGAACATTTCGGATTTTATTTCAGACGGACATACACAATCTGAATATTAAATTATTTCGCTCGTATTAGTTTATTTTATTCATTATCATTTGAACACAAAAATGACACAAATAATAAATAATTAAAATCTGATCTTATAATAGTGAAAATGATTAAAAAAACACGTAGACACGTTTAGTCACGTAGAACGTATGAAAAGGAGAGATCAGATCACAGTTCTGTGGTATTTAATACAAATTAAATTAATCAACTAGAAAAATATACAGACAAAATCTATCTATATACAGCCTCCGTGCGCATCTCAATTGGCATTTTAAAATATAAGTAGGTTTTATTTTACAATACATTTTTTGTAATAGAATATGTTTTAACAGTACGTTGGTCTAGTGGTTAAGACGCTGGCCTAGTGATCTAGTTTTAGGGAATTCGTGCCTCGTTCCAGGAGACCAACAAGTTAGTCCTATTTTCATAGTAGGATATTGATGTGACGTGTATTCCGTGTGCGCTTCTCTATTTAAAAATAAAAACAATTAATTCGTTGGTGAGATGGCGGCATATTCCGGAGCTGGCAAATCTGAGATGGTGGGTTCTGGAGGTCGCTGTCTGCCTGCTGCACGGATCTCCAGGATTCCTGGGCTGCACAATGACGAAAGAAGAAAGAAGAAAGTGGAGTGGAAACTTGTCAGTGTCAAGGAGACTCTCATAAAGCGGCCCGTGGACTTCACCCGATAAGAACCCGTGTAACTTGAGCCGATGTAGCTAGCCAGTGACGTGAAGCTCGGGGCCTGGCGTTCGTACTATGGCTTGGATAGGATGTCAGGTTAGCCCGAACCAAACATGACAGTTGTTTACGATGGGGTTTTTATTTCTTTATTTACTTTTAATTCTTACTGTATATTTATCGTTAATATTACACGCTTGAAAATACTGAACAATTCGAATCTGTGCAAGTATAAATCGTATTGATGTGATAATTAATTAAGTGAATAATTCGGCAAACGTGTATAATCCAATTCTTCACATACAAAAAAGGAAAACAGTTTTGGTTGTAGTCTAAAAATTTTCATGTTAATGCGTCGATTACGTTACGTAAAGTAATTGTTAAATTTTATACATTATTTAATTAAGGGTAGATTGAAAGAACAGATATTATTTGATTAGGTAGTGGACGGCTCCGCCCTCCCCGGACTGCTGCACGCCAGCCCCCGTACGAGGGCAGGTTTGTGCGTGATAGTTGCTGTGGGCACCGTCCTAGGCTGTCAGTTCCCTTACTACTGCTACACGTGGCGCGCCTGGCTTTAAAAACGAAAAGGGATTAGGTAAAATCAATGGAAAATTAGATAATTCTTTTATAATAAATGTGTTAAAATTTTAAATATTCTTCACAATGTCTGTCATGTCATGACGGTGACTGGAATATTGTTCGCCTACCAATGTTTTCGGCCACAATTTTTTCGCAGCCGCAATTGTTCGCGGCCACAATTGTTCGAGGCCACAATTGTTCGCCGCCACAATTGTGTCACATCCGTCATAAAACTGTGTTGGTTCATCAGTGACCGTAAATATACTAAAAAGATACATATTAGGGGTACTGAATTAAAATGTTGTTTTTATTAGAATAACTCAAGCATTTAAAGAACTTTTAATTTATAAATTTGTATAATATAAATTTTCTTAATTGATACAGACTTCTTCCATCTTTATAATATAATTCTAATACTCCTTAAAATTGAGTAAAAATTAGAAAATTATTTAGATTTTGTCATTAGACTTGTCTTTGCTGCCTATCCTTTTAAAGGCGACTGTTTTTTTCAACCTTGTTTAAAGTACACAGCCTACTTTTCATCCCCTAGTCACAAGATGTCGTAGAAATTGTGAATTCGCTTCTGATTCGATTAAGTCTAGGCACATTCTAATCCGCACGGATTTGTTTTTATTACTTAAATCGTGAGGTATACCGTCCACTCACCCTGTTGAATCTAGACGATTTTTTTTAAATATCTTGTATCTTTGACCATGTGTATCCAAGCATATCCGAAATCTGTTGAATAGACTCAGTCATGGTCCACATTTATCCCCCTTTCACTGGTTTTTAGATACTCTATTTTTTTAGAACAAAATTTAAACTTCAAGATTTTTAAACCACCTCTAACACATTTAATTCCGTTAAATTTATAAACGTATTTTGCTGATATCATCATATTGTTTTTTTTTTACGATAATCGTATAATACATATTCTCGTAAAAATAGTTTATTCGGTAAAATATTTATTTTGAAATACGGTATTAAAAAAATAAAATATATTTTGAAAGCTGTCCACTGACTAATAGAAATCAAATGTCACGTAAACATATTGACATACCAAATACAACAGACGTTCAGAAATATTTGTCTACGACAAAAATTATATTTTCATCCGGTATTTCTAATATATATTTATAATAGAATCATATTTTTATTTATGCATTTGCGATTATTCAAAATATAATTGTAATTTCTTAATAATCAAAATAAAATAGATCACCATTACTTACGTGCACAATACTTCCACTGCTCTAAAAGATATGTCCAACAAATTGAGCAACGTAAAGACACATGGAAAGATATACATATATTAGGCGTCACACGAAGACAAAGGAAAATAAACATGTGTATATGTGTAGTTCAGGCTTAAATATGTCAAGAAAACTAAATGGCAATGAGCAAGCTCCATCGTTCGGAAGACGAACAATCGTTAGACGATAGGTGGACGGAGAAAAACGTCTTCATCTCGAATTGGATAGAAAACAGCTGATAATAATAACTACACAATAACTTCTTCTTCTTCCACGCAACTCCATCCCAGGGTAGAATTCCACAAGTGCTCTCCACTGACTCCAATTCTCCTTCAGTTCCCGGACCTTCTCATCCTTCCATGTCTTTTTACACACAGTCAGCCCACCTTTTCCTTGATCTGCTTCTGGGTCACATTCTCTGAGGTATCCACTTGGTTAAGATCTTTGGTGTCCGGTCATCTGGCGTTCTTTCTAAATGGTCAGCCTATCGCAGTCTTTTGGACCTACAAAATCTCACAGTTGTTTCTAGCTCAATTAAATTATTGGGCCCATGATTGATGTTATTCTATATGTTCAATTTTATAGTGCAGGTCTATAAATTTTTCAATAATTTATATAATATTTTAATAACACAACTTATCTTTTTTTAAAAAACAAAACAATTAATGAATATGTTTTTTTTCGTCTCTACAAACAGTTTCATATCGTTTAAAAAATTAATGACGATTCGGGCAATAAAGTTTCACATCAAAAAACCATATTAAAATATTTTTTGTATAATAAACGAATAAATGGTAAAATGGGATACACAAAGCGAAAATGTTTTTTATTAAGTTGTTGGTGAGATCACATCAGCGCGTATTCACGAAGGGAGGATACTACACGCATTGATTTATATTCTTAACCGAAAACCATAAATCACATTTATTGTTAGCCGTAAAGAGTGCGTAATTTAAATATTTTCTATTTCAGGAACGGCTGTGAAAAGGTGTAGCCCCAAACTTAGAACGGAACTATAGGATTCCTGGGTCGTAAATCAATTCATCCCTTAAAGCTAGCTAGATACGTACGAGTATAATACATTCGGAATGTTGCCCTGAATCAAAATGAAACAGTATCAGAATGAGCGGTGCGCTGCCTGTCTCTGCAGGTGACGGAGAATGATGAGGGGGTTAACCGAAGGGGTGGAACGGTAAGAAAGGTGACCGTTTATTAACCCTTATATTTTATCTCCACCTCAGCTCTTCGCTATCTCCTCTCAGGTTATTTAATTTAAACGGCACGCCTTAATGGACAAGTATTAAAATTGACAGGGTTTTTGTCCCTGCCTTTCTGCGATTCCTTTGTTGGAGGTTTGGCTTTGAGTGCTTCCTTTGAGAGCGACTTGACTTCATTAGTGTTGAGTCGAAGCCCGCACCCAAACTTATTTTTATTCAGACGGTTTCAACGTGAAGAGCTTTTCAGGTAGCGGATATCTCACTATTGAAATAGTCGTATTGGATTTCCATGAATTATAACGATTTTTGATCAGAGCCGCAGAAATGACACAAGAGCTACAAAAAGAACTCTGTCGGTTTGAGCTATTTAAGTCAAATTGTAATAAAACTCCAGATTATACTGTTTAGTTTGGAAAACGGGCTATTCATTATTACTAAGATTATATTAGAGCCATGATTATATCTTATTCTATACCACTGCTTCTTAATTTTGAAATAGAAGAAATAAATCTAAAAGACTCGACTAAAGAAAAAATAGATTATCTTGGTTGCGTAACCTCAGAAAGGATCTACAGTAGACTAGCCAAACTTATTCTACATATTCTAGCGATATTTTGCTACGTTCTTCTTTGGCGGTTCCTCGTTACGAGGATGACGTCTGCCATGATTAACGATCTAAAGTACAAATATGGTTGAAGAGTACAGTACTCGAACTGCACACTCTCCAACATATCACGTACGTGCATCTGCTGGGCAGGGGGATTCTGAGTGACGGATTTTCCTCCCTTTCTTTTCTTTTTCTCTTTTATTCGGTAATTGCGTCAGCTCTCTTCTGTTCATAAGTTTTCTCTGCACAATGTACTTTTTGACGCCATTGTATTCGGTCTAGGGCCGCGATTTTCTAGTGTTTAAGGTCTATACCACATCTTCAGAGTTTCTTTGAATCTTTTCCTCGGTCCACCATGTCTTCTTTTGCCTTGAGATAGTTGCGCAAAGATTAGTTGTTTGGGAAGTCGTGTGTTATCCATACACACACAGTGACCTGCCCATTATAGTTGGTGCTTTAGGAGTTACGATAAGGGTTTCAGTCGATATGATAGTTTTTTACATTATGAGGTGCAAGATCTCATACCATTCTGGATGTCCTTGATATTGAAGTTTTCGTATTTTCATTGTTTTTAATATTTCATTTTCTTTATTAATCCGAACCATAACATCTGTATTCGTAACTCTATCAATTCAGCTTATTTTGAGTATTCTTCTGCAAATATACATCACAAATGCTTTAAGTCGCTTTATCGTTTCTTCGGCAAGAGTCCACGCTTTCATTTTGACCATTTGCATTCGTAATCTAAGGTTGAGAACATGACAGCAGAAGATCTACTAATACATAATACCATAACATTGAAATATATTTTGTATGATAACATTGAAGAAAAATAAGAATGTGGGTATACGTATTTGTTTAGTGGAACGTTAATTTTTTGTGGTACATATTACTTGAATTTTCCGAGACAACGAAGGTCAGGGTTATACAGTCTCTGGTGCATTCTATATTTTATATGGTGTAGAATCATGGGGTCTGAAGACAAGGGAGAAAATACGGTTTGATGTTTTTGAGATGTGGTGCTAGAGATACATGTTGCGCACACCATGGCTGAACATTGAAAAACAGACTCTCAACCATTTTCAAGTTTTTGGGTATCTTGCTAGAAGAAGATAGCTCGATGTAGTGGACCACGTTGAAGGACGAAGAGGTTGAGGAAGATCCCCCATCCGTTTGACCGACCAAGTTGAAAAGGTAACGGACACTTCTTTGGTAACAGTCCCAGTTTAGATACGTTAATTTTAAAGTCGTATATTAAAAATAAATATTTCTGAAAACTTTATTTCTCTTTACATAAATATACTTAACTCTTTTTATATACGCAACGACGGAAAACATTGAATATTATATATATATATCGTAAAAAACGATTTTTGAAACGGGATGTTACACACATTAATACAATTGTTCTTTCTCAATGAAAAGTAGTTTACATTATTAACCGAGTCTCGTGTGATTTAAGCCATTATATCAATGGAAGAAAAAAAAAAGTATGCACTGTAGGGGTGTGTGACAGGACGTCTCAGCCCTTCATTGACTCGGAGAGTATTGAAAATGGGTTCACAACGTCAGAATTACCTACTCACCTTTTTTAAAAGAAGTCCTCTCGCCTTCTCTTGTGAAAAAATAAAAATTATTATTTAAATATTTTCAGATAAAAAGATGAGGATTTGAATTTCTACCAATATTGAAAGAGGTTTTGAGTTTAACAAAATCGTATATACGAAAAAGTAACAATAAAAAGAATAGTTACAATTCAAACAATTAGGTACCATACTACAATAAATAATGGCTTTAAAGTAAAATGCGTCATAATCTAGAAATTTAAATGAAATAGTGTCATAATAACTTTCATAAAAATTGAATAAATAATATCAGTAGACAAATTATCATCATTAGTCTAGTGATGTGTTTGTGGTCTAGTGGTTACAATACTCGCCTACTGATCTAGTGGTCGGGGGTTCTAGCTTCGTTCCAGGAGCTTCGTTCGTTCAAGTAAGTCCTATTTTCATAGCACAAGTTATTCTGTGTACGCACATTAATTAAGTAATGTAAGTAATTAAGGTGAGATATACAAAAAATAATAATTTTAAATAAAATCAAAAAAAAATTACTCCTTATTGAATATGCAGAAAACATTCTAAATTGAGCGATAATTATACTGATGGAAAATATTGTATTTTGTTAATTATGAAAGTTAGATTAGATGAAATAACACGAAACTGACCATATTGAATTAACTAAAAGGGCACTATAAAAATAAATAATTGTTCACAATTTATATTTAAACTTATTTCATACTAGCAATAAATAAAATAAATATTCATAAACCATGAAATAACATACCTACTAGTAATGACTCAAATATTTTAATGTCTCGACAACAATAATTTTATAAAAAATAACCATATCGTTAAATTTTTTAATTATACAAATAACTTCCGCTTGAATAGCTCATGTAATTATTGTTACCCACGTAATGCATGGAGATGTAAACGCTAAATATTAGCGGATAAAGATAAATTCTTCTTCAAAATCTGCAGATGCAAAGCCATCATCCCATAATTATGTTATATAGCACATCAGCACAAGATAGTATAACTTTCCTAAATTATACGAGGACCATTAGGACGCCATTCCAAATATGCCCATTACATCAAGATAGCGCCTCGCCAGGAAGGAAATATCAAATTTCTATAACAAAGAAAATTCACAATGCAAATTAGCGATGACACAGTTAGATACAGGAACACGAGAATTTATATTATGAAGTTAGTTACCCTTATTATCTCGCCGGATAGATACAGATTTTAAATTTTATCCAAACACTGACGCGGCGCTGACGCCTTCCGGCGCGTCTGTGCCCGTTAACGGAACTGATCGTCGCGCGCGTCTTTTGCGAAAATTGTTTAAAAGGACAGAACTCTCACCGCGCAAGCGCGAACTTAGGGATCTCAGCGGTAAAAATGTGACCCTTACAAAAAATAACATAGTGACTATTTGTACTGTATAATGTTTGAATAAAAATTGATTAAATAAATACTCATAGTTTGTTGTGATACATTGCAAATATGATATAAAGTTAGTTTTTAAAATGGAAACAGTAAATGTAATAGGCAACTCAAAATATAGCGTAATGGTGACGCATTCTCCGGCAAGGTAAAATTCGATAGATAGATTTATTCTGTATGTTTTTCTAATAAATAAATATTTTTTTTTGGTATAATATATTATATGTACATTAATTATTAGTGGATCATCGCTCGAGTCACTGCTGAATGTCACGTTTGGTGTTGCCACTGGAGGCCAATTTATTCCATTCAATAGAATCAGCGCCCAGATCCTAATAAGGTCGGCAGCGGATTTGGTTCTGTGGTCACGACGCGCGCACAATACCGTGGAGGGTGGATTCCAAACCGCTGCGCAGTCGGGAGGTGTATCCGCGTTAGCCACGGTGCACGACCACAATTCACGATCCAAGTCCATTGTTGGGTAATGACTTTATTGTATAATAGTTCGCCACTTGCCTGCAACACGGATGGAGCAGATTGTATCTTGATCTAAGATTTAAGTTTGTTTCATTTAAATTATTTTAAAAAACCTCAATAATGAATAGTGATAAAAATATTATAAATGTACATGTATACAAAAAATATCTGCGTTTTTTATATATTTTTTAATGTAATTTTATTCATTTTTTAATGAAGGATTTTAACAGTGGAAAGTTTTATTAGACGATATGGTTGATGGTTTTGTTTTTTTTTTGACATATTATATTAATATCATTTTAATGACATAAATAGTATTGTTTATGGAATTTTTCAATTTATAGTAACTTGTGTTAACTAAAGAAAATGATATTTTAAGTGCAACACAAATTAATATTTCTATTATATCCTTTTGGTTGAGTTTAACCAAAGATTGAATTAATACTACTAATAATCAATTGCTTCTGAATAATGTAACCATAATTTTTGAGGTATTTAACGAACAATTATTCCGTCTTGAGACCACTATTCAAGAAACAATACCGGACAAAATACGGCATAAAGTGATTTTTCAGCATGATAAAGTGCGTCCGCACACTGCTGACATTTCAAAATTGGCTACACAAGAGAGACAGTCACTGCTGACGTGTATTGCCGAATGATCGATAAGTTTTTGGTATCGCAACTGCAGCTGTTTCCCGGGTTCAACAACAGAACACAGTTTAAGCAAGACAGGGCCACTCCACACACAGCTAGAGTTTCAATGGAGAAGCTGAGGGGAATTTTTCCCAATAAATTAATCAGCAAGTACGGAGACATACCCTGGGCACCTCGATCATCGGACCTTACACCGTGCGACTTTTTTTTATGGGGATACCTTATGTCGAGAGTTTACAGCAACAATCCTTGAACAATTCAGGCCCTACAAGAAAATATCCGCCGTAAAGTTGCTGCCATTGAACCGACGCTTTGCTCTCGCGTGTTCGCAAATTTAAGAGTCTGATAGCGAGAGTGTCTTGAGAGAAATTGGTGGCATTTAGACGACGTTTATAGAATGTAAAATCCGCATCGTTAAACTCTATTTTGTATAAATAAAATATGAGAATAACATTGTAGTTTTTTTTTAAATTATTTAATATTAAACTTGAAAATATTCCACTGGACACCCTACTATGTTTATTGTACTCTGCCTCAGATCTTCTATTTTTGTGTAGTGTACCTAAATGGAATGCAGTTAAATTTCAGGCATTTTAAAATTCTCTAAAGTATTTCAGATATTCCGGTAACATTTGCAAAATGTAACTGAATTAATTTTAAATATATACAAATAATTAGAATATGTAAAAAGAAGAGGGCAGTATACAGTTTTTTAAAAATTTAATATTAAACTTGAAAATTTTCCGCTGGACACCCTCCTATATATCGTGTTAAAAAAACTATAAATACACTGGTTCTAGTCATTCTCGTGTTCAGTCGTCGGGGATCCGTCAGTGTAGCTACACATTTTACGACTATTTTTACACAATTATACAAATTTCCTACATTTCTCGAAGAACACAATTTAGCAGAAATTTTTCAAGGCGGCGCTTTTCGATACAAACGCACTAACATTTTTTTTTTTATATTTCAAAAACAATCATCTATAGAATGCCCTCCACTAAACCATTCCTTGAGTTGGTTTCGGCAGTTGTACAATCCGTCTACGAGTTTCCAGGAACAATGGCCGTCATTTATCGATAATGCTGTTGTTTGCTCGAAATTACGCGATGTCTCTTGATTATTCAGAATTCGTCGAATCTCTCGGAATATTCAGAATTCGTCGAATCTTTCGGAATATTCCGAACGAACATTGTTACCTGAGATTATTCGATTATTCTTAACTTTTCTTATATTTATTTTCTATTTGCGTTTTTTAATGCACTTAAAGGACTTTTTTTTACCTCCTCTCATAACCCCATTTTTATCCTGTAAAGAAATCTTTTGAAAATGTAAAGTAACTCTTGCGATCTCCTTTGTAGACTAAAATAAATGCGGTGTAATAAAAGGAGCATTGTTTTGAAGCGTATTGTGCTGAATCCAGTCGACAAAGAATATCGTAATGTCTCAGAAAATTTCACCCCATTGGTTGTGAATAGTATCTAAAATAAATTTAATCCATTATAAGTCAAAGAACTATGAAACTACCCTTATTCTTATTCATCATTATAATCACTATTTAGTTCAGCAAATCAGATTTGTTCTAATACAGATTAAAATTACGGAATATGATTTTCGTTTCGAAACTCATGGGAGATTGATCTTTATATGGCGTGCATAATTATTGTTAATTAATGGAACGCATTACATAACTCAATTTAAGTTATATATTAAGTAAAAGCCTTTCTCGAAAAATTTTATAGCTACCCACGAAAAAATTTCGTAAATATTTCCACCAATTGGCGACCCAAGGACGCAAATATGCGCATATTCTTGGAATCCCGATTACGTAAAAAAAATTGCAGCACATTTTTTAAAGAATTTCCGCTTTTGAATTTTTTTCGAAAGGTTTTGGCTGTATGGTGAATTATTAGGGGTTGTATCAGGCAGGCAGTTGGTAAAAAATAATATTATATTATATTCTCAAAATGACCGTGGGCATCTAGGAGAAGAGCTATCTATCAATACCATGATATTGTAACTTTATTTCAAATATCATATTTAATTTAAGACGTTTAAAATAATGTTTAAATTAACAATTAACACCGGCAGCTCTCTAATCATTATGTATAAAACTGGCTCCGTTATGGCCCGTGTATACGAATGAGATTTTTAACAGATTTTCGACAATCTGTGAGATTTTCTTATGTAAACTGTGCAGAATTATTGTAAATTATTGTGCGTATAGCAGCGAAGATATATTAAATAATTAAATATCAGATATCTCATAGAGAAGAAGCTATTTTTATTATATTTAATGGAAAATGTATAGAAATATGGTGAATTACAGGGCTTACGACCTGTCTTCGGCTGGCTTAAGTGTTAACTTTATATAAATATAACGTTTACCATTCTCACCATACAAATTTCCACATCTATAAATTGATTGAAAGCTATATATATGATAATTTGTGGACTCGCTTCGAGTACCACTACACCATCGCCATCTATGGACCAAATTTGATCATTGATTTTTCCTTGAAACGGCATGTATGTCAACTCAAAGAGAATCTGATTTTTTTGAAAGTATATCTGATATATTTGATTAGAACACTAACTAATCATCGCGTTTTAGTATAGGGGTAAGATGAGAGGATAGAAAGCCGCGCTCTTCTGTCCAGGTACACTCCTATTGCCTCATCCACTTTCATACATCTTTTACAGCATGTTATTTGATCGATGACGTTTTTGACAGTGTTGCCCTCCCAATATTTGATTTATCTGACCACGTCAGGTATTTCGCGGATACCCACTGTTTCTGTTGCCTTCAACATTTGCCTAACATACCTGCTCTCTTCACCATTCGTTCCTCCCTCATACGTTTCACACGACCAAACCATCTAAGCAACCCTTTTTTAAATTATATTTGTCCCTAATTTTTTCGTTTTTCACTCAATCGTACATAGATTTTCTACACATGTGTCTAAACGATCGCATTTTGAACACATTTTTACTGCATTAAGTCTAAATACCAAGCTTAACTTCTGTACATTAGTATTGGCACTAAAATTCCATTATTTCCTATTGGCGATCATCCACTCTCTTCCCCGCAGTAGTCACCTTTCTTTCGATATCTGTTTCTTGATATTATTCTCTACCTTGCTGTTCCTAATATACAAACTTGATCACTTGTTTTAAGCATAAATTGATATTCGACCTCTTAATATATATAAATATGATAATTTAAAAGGAATTTAATAAATAATTATACAGCATTTATATTGTACCTAATTATTGAAAATGGGTATAACGTATACCATAAATATAATTGACTACGCTCCGCATCACAAAGCTGGTCGGCACGAGTAGATTCAATCACACCTCAATCACCGCAACTCCCTGCAGCCGTCCGTAAAGTTCGACGAGCGGTTTCGCCCCTAGCCACGGGACTTCAGGCTGCCCCCCGCTTCCACCCTGATTTTTGATTCCTGACTACCCTCACCCCCGCAGGCTCGAGGGGGCGGCTGGGGCTGATCCGAAAGTTACACAGACGCGGCGGCGAGTGTGTGCCCACGGGTTTATACCAATTTAGCAGAGTTCGTAACCACCACGATCCCAAAAATGATGGAATATTACTTGAAATCACTTGCTAATATACATTTGATCCTGATTCGTATTCTTAGTACTGGAGTGTTCCGTAATCTTAATAATAATTAGGGCGGCAATTTAAATGATCTGTCAAATAGGTAGGTTTAGGGTCAGAGCAATAAATCCTGTCATTATTAATAACTGCGTAAAACATATGTGATAATCTGTTGATTTTCCTCTTTCATTTAACCCGTACGTAACATACGTTTTTGTAACGAAATAGAAAAATATAAATTGATAATTAATCCATTTTTAGTGAAATATTTCAAAATAAACGTATGAAACAAAACTGTTTAAATCATTTAGAGGATCTAGAAATTCGAACACTTTTAAAATACACAATTATTAACAATCAGCTTTGCAGCTAATGGTTGCCACTGTGTCACGGGTGGTACATACTCACTTGCCATCACGTCGTTTCCCCGCGGGGGTAGGCAGAGAGGATAGAGCGCCACACTTTTCGGTCCTGACACACAATTCTCGCCTCATTCACATTCATACATCTTCTCATACAAGCTCGCTGATTGTTGAGGCTTCTAACAGAACCATCTTCCTTCATGCTCTCACTAATGCACAATATATTGAGGTTCTTTTGATTCATACTATCACACAGTTCATTCATCTTTTTGTTCATTCCTCCTCTAATATTCCAGACACCAACTCTGCACTCCGTTCTCCTCTTCGCGCTACCACGGGAACCGCGGCAGAATGGGGGGCGAGCCTCATTGATACCTATCGGCATGTACAGTAATGTGGAAAACATGATTTGTATAAACTAATAACGTAATAACACTGCATTTTCTAGATGAAATAGTCAGGATATAATCTAAACAAAAAATATTACAAATATGAATGAAATATATTAATTATAAAGATATACATATAAAATCAATTTTATCGAAAAATATTGTTGTTGCGCCACCGGGATTCGAACCTGGATCCAGGTTCGAATCCCGGTGGCGCAACAACAATATTTTTCGATAAAATTGATTTTATATGTATATCTTTATAATTAATATATTTAATTAATATTTAAAATATCACAGACCGTCTGTTCTGAATAATTACAACTTCACAATAAGAATGTGTTCTCCTAAATAATAAAGTTGTATCAATGTGTCCAAAATTTAATAAAAATGAATTGATAATTCTGGCGTCTGCTATCAGTTTACTCAAAGGTATTTGAGATTCTGTAAAAATAAGGTAGATGGCTCTGTCGAATGATGGAACGATTACATGTATTAATATCAAAAAGGTAACATATAGGGTTGAAAATTGTCGCTAAAAATAATGTCGCTGTAGCTTAGTTGGATAAAGCACCTTCCCCGGTTAGAAAAGAGATCCAGGTTTCGAATCCCGGTGGCGCAACAACAATATTTTTCGATAAAATTGATTTTATATGTATGTCTTTATAATTAATATATTTAATTCATATTTAAAATATCACAGACCTATGTTCTGAATAATTACAACTTCACAATAAGAATGTGTTCTCCTAAAAAATATTACCACTACACAATGAATAATAATATTGAGTATAGTGAGTTCTAATCTTAATTGAAATATAATTGTATGACATGTTTACATATTAATCACTTTGACATCCGAGTACGTATAACTTTCCCAAGAAAAGATTGAATCATTTTACTTTGTTTCTTCTTGTGTCCGGTGCTGAGCGTCGTCGGTCCTGACGTGTTGGTCCTCCAACTGAGTACACAATACATCTCCATTCCTTTCTATTCTGATATGATCATACAATTTTCAACTTCCATGTATTTGATATCGTATTGATATTTGTAGACGTAATTCCTGGCATCCAAAATACACTTAAAATCTACAAATTGATTTTAACTTTTTTGTATCTTAATTAGCTACCTGTTATATATTTGTTCTCCAACTAAAATACAACAGGTAGTTAAAAGTTTAACCTTGTTAGTTTAACTAAGACAGTGCTTCCCAACCGGTGTACCGCGGGATACTCGAAGCCGCGGGCGATTGTGAAGTGTACCGCAAGTGTTGCTACGTACAGTAAAATTCTAGTGTTTTTAAATATCATCAAACCCCATCAACAGATGACGAAAAGTTCATAGATTTTAAAACTTTTTTTTAAATCAACTAAAATATAATAATGAAATTTTAATATAATGCGTATTAACTGTTCAAATGTATTTGGGGAAACTTTGTGAAATTACATGATTATTTTGTAAATTAAGTCAAATCACTGTTTTATTCCACTATATGTAATTGTGTTAAACGTTAGAACATTTTCAGGAACATCTTCCCATTATCAATAATGAATATCTCTGTAATAACGGTTTTTCGTAATAGCATAGATAATAATAATATAAAATAGCTTTGCATCTATCCGCGTTTTTACACATCTCCACGCTGAAATGCAAATGAAATTATACAACAATATTTCAATAATTACATTATTGTAAAAAAAAGCTCTTGTACTTCTTCTTTTTCTTCCACGAAATTGCTTATTTTATTAGTTGAATTATATTATTGATAATGGGAAGATGTTCCCGAAAACGTTCTAATGTTTACCACAATAAAAAAAATATAGTGGAATAAAACATTGTTTCAACTCAATTTACAAAATAATGACGCATATTCGTATTATTGTTTATCAATTGCTCTATAAATTACATTTTTTTGTTTATAAATATTGATAGTTAGAGTTGATGTACAAAACTATAGTAAGACACGTGGTGCCTAACCCGAATTGAAGAAAACAAGTTAGCAGTATTTGAGCGTAGAATATTAAGAAAAATTTTTGGACCTACACTAGAAAATGGAACATACAGAATAAAAAATAAATTATGAGCTCGAAATTTTGATAGAGCAAGAAAATATTGAAAGATTCTGTAGGTTCCAAAGATTACGATAGGTTGGCCATGCTGAAAGAATGCCAGATAATAAGACACCAAAAGAACATGACCAATTGGATACCCCGGTGGGAGCGATTCAGAGGAGGTGGGCTGACTGTGTGACTGGAGCAGAATGGAAGGTTCTGGGACTGGATAAGAATGGGCAGGGATAGGAGTCGGCGGGGAGCACTTGTGGAGGAGGCCAACTCCCACCCTGGGATGTAGTTTCGTAGAAGCAGAAGAAGAAGAAGAAGTAGAATAACTTTTTTTTTACGATAACGTAATTTTAATACATGCCTATTTGTATTATTGTTTATCAATTGCTTTTTAATTTACATTTTTTCTCTCTATGAATATTGATAGTTAATGAACATGTAAGCATTTACATACCTAGTGCAGTTTTTAAATTACCTGATGCCAATCAACGATATTCCATGATAGACAGATTCGATGTCTGCTTAAAGGTTGGAAACCACTGGTCTAGGAGCTGGCAAAGCCTTGCCTTCGAGAATTTGAATTATTCAGGTGTTTAGAAAAACTTCAAAGGCTCAATTCTACAATATTTCATTTTGTAAAGCGACCTAGAGGCAAAACTCGCAAAAATAGCGCCGTCTAAATCAACATCTGACTTATTGTGTTGTGACAATGAACCAGGTCGGTCTCCGTCGCGAAGTGTGACGTATACCTGGGACGAAATGAATACCCCGAACGGCGACATCGCCAGACTCTTTAAACGACAAAAGGTATCGCAGTTCGCCGGCCAATAAATCCCCCAAAGTATTTGTGAACATCTCTTCTCAACTGTAAACACGCGCCTGTAAGTTGGTGGAAATATCGCGAGATGAAAAAACGTCGCGAGGAAATCCATTTGAGCCGAGATCTCGGGAGTATAATCCTCGACGGCACTTAGCTCCCGTCCGTGGACCGCGGCTGTGTAGGGAAATCTTTTCATACCGTCAAGATTCTGGAAAATATCCAAATCTCTCCGCTTACATTATTCAAAGACGAGCCCGTATTGAAGTCATCCAAACAATGGCCTGTTTTATGTCTGGCGTAGTTACTTTTGACGGATTTGGTTATTAAACTGTCAAGATGGAAATAATGATAGTGTAACACAAATACGCTTTTATGCCGAGCCGGATCTTTGGCCGATTTATTCGGCGATGGAGGATTATTTCAGATGCGCTGAGGTTCTATTACCCGACGAAAAAATATGGAGCCTCAACATTTCATAATCTTAGAATTTAACTGATTTTTATTTCTATTATACTGGGTTGATGCATTAGTTCGTAGAGTATTTTTATTATCACTTTAAATAAACAAAATACTTATCAATAGTGAATGCGAAACGTAAACCCGGATCGATAGGATCTAAATGAACAAATTGCGCAAATATTTGGGTCCCGTCCCGCGGATTTGGAAATACGACAATTCCGGTCATTAATCGGAATCACTGCAGGGCAGGGAAATAAGTATGGAAATCTTGGTAAAAGGTGAGGTCAATGAGGAGATAGAGATTTCAGTCGAAGGACCAGTAATCTCGGGAACCGGGATTCCGAAGTACTGCTCGCCTTACCTTGTATATGATGACTCCGTCATCCCGGCAGTCGCCGCCGAGATCACACAAATGGCACGCGGATGAGCAGATCACCGATTCTAATTGAAGATAGCGATATCACAATTTCACCCACGGCACAAACAAACAATACGTGATCAAAACACAATATCATAAAATACAGTACTGGTGCACTGGAGCTGACCAGTCCATACCGCGAATGCTATCGTGATGTCGAGAACGAACAAATATCGATCAAGTTGACGTCTTCTGACGTCAAGGTCACAATTTACACTGGCAAGACGAGCATGAGGAAATGTACGAATGGGAATTTGGATGCGGAATTGTGTCAATAACAGCGGCTGAATCAAAATACGCGTCAGTAGTGTGTTTTACAAATTCGGAGCAAATAGTGTTTATTTGTGTAAATACATATTTATTTTGAACGAAAATAATACACTGTGCCTTCCCCCCTATTTCCTTCTCCTCCCGGCACGCCGCCGATCAGTCGATTGGTGATTTTGAACCAGTGCGGTTATACGTTTACCGAAACGATTACAATATTATAATAATTTGAGACTTCGCGTCTATACTGTGTCGGAACCTAAGAAGAAATAGTGAATAAAAATACAATCCACATTTTGGAGATGTCTGCAGAATCTGAATTATGGTGAGTGCCTTTTCCTTCCGTTTCCTGAATTCTTCCGGCATCTATGCTTGTACGCAACACATAGTATATTCTCTTGCATTGTTTGACTACTAAAGTTCTGGCAGTTTTTCGATTCCATGCCAGGTGATTTGGACGTAACGAAGTCGTCAAGCTAATTTTGAAGAACAGCGTTAAAGGAGAGTGTTGCATTGAGAGTGGAAAAGACGAAAATATGTTGAAGCAAGGTTAAGGAGGATGTAAAATAAGCTTCCAATCTTCCGAGTCTTAAATAGCCGATTTTGTAATGTTAGCAGTATGTGGACAGGCTTTATTATGCTGAAAATTGACTTGGTTCCATATTATTTCTAGTATTTTCTTTAATTGCGGTCTTAAGATAATTGTTGGCAATAAACATCAGAAGTGATAGCAACATTCCTTGGAAATAATTGATACTAGATTAGTAGTAGTATTTATTGCATGCCTTAACTCTTCGGTGAAACTTAAAATAAAATGATATGTTGGAAATGTTTTTTGTACTTAATATTCCTATTTCTATAATGATTAACTAGAAAGAAATACAGAAATATCTATCCATCAAAAAAATATAATCACCACCGGACTCGAGAACTTTTTATTAACAGTAGCTAGTAGACAGATAGATTTAATAAATCAAATTGTACAAGTCTTCAGATTCCATTCACACATTATAAAGGGTGTCCAGCGGAAAATTTTCAAGTTTAATATTAAATAAAATAAAAACTACAATGTTATTTTCATATTTTATTTATACAAAATGGAGTTTAACGATGCGGATTTTACATTTTATAAATAATATCGTCTAAATGCCGCCAATTTCTCTTAAGACACTCTTGCAATCGGACTCTTAAATTTGCGAACACGCGAGAGCAAAGTGTTGGTTCAATGGCAGCAACTTCACGGCGGATGTTTTTTTGTAGGGCCTGAATTGTACGAGAATTGTTGCTGTAAACTTTTGACTTAAGGTATCCTCATAAAAAAAATGTCGTACGGTGTAAGGTTCAGTGATCGAGGTGCCCAGGGTATGTCTCCGTACTTGCGATTCATTTATTGGGAAAAATTCATCTCAGCTTCTCCATTGAAACTCTAACTGTGTGTGGAGTAGCCCCGTTTTGGAGAAATTGTGATCTGTTGTTGAACCCGAAAAACAGCTGCAGTTGTGATACCAAAAAATATTGATCATTTGGCAATACACGTCAGCAGTGACTGTCTCTCGCTGGTTAAACAAATAAGGGACAATTATCTCTCGAGCAGAAATTGCACACCACAATGACGTTTTTTGACAATGCAAACGTTTTTTCAGGCATTCCCTTGGATTGTCGGAGCACCAGTATCTCATGTTCTGTTTATTAACATAGCCATCGATATGAAAATGTGCTTCCTTAGAAAACAATATGTTTCCAAGCGTTCGTGCTATTCCAAAACGATCCAGCATTGTTCTCGCTAAGGTTTCACGTAAAGAATAGTCAATTTCGTTGAGAAACTGCACGATTTGTAGTTTGAATGTGTGAAAGTGTAGTTTCTGTTTCAAAATTACGTGCACTGTTAATATTTTTATTCCAGTACAGGCTGCAATCTTCCTTATCAATTTACACGGATTGTGCATAATTTCACGTCAAACTTGAGCCACATGTTCTGGCGTCGCTGCCGACGTTGATGGTCTCGGAGGAGTTTGGTTAATCATTGTCTCTTCTTGTCCAAACTTTTGAACCCAAACACCAGATAAGTTGCGTGGTCGGCCCATTACTTACTTGTCGAATATTAAAGTGAGTACAAAAAGCGTGACGCGCACGAACTAATGAATCACCGCACTTTAAATATTGCTCAACCACGAACGTGCGGTGTGCTCTCGACCAGTGACTTATTGCGACTGGCAATCCCGCAAATCACGCTCGTCGAATAATACCGCTTCCACTTACCTCACCCTCATGGTTTACAAGCAATTACAATTTAATCTTGAAATTTTTCCGCTGGATACCTTATATATTAGCTTATTAGTGAGTACAATCTATATAAAATATCTCGGATAAGTTCGTTAGCCTTTTAAAAATGGCGGTTACTCATTATTGTGGTTTTTTTTCTACCTTGTACCCAAATATGATCTGCGATGTACTGTTGTTGTGGGTTAAATCTGTCGGCAGTCGTGCGTGGAGTGTGAGTTTCCTATATGTTTTTCTTTTGTGCCGTCTCGTTTCCGGAAGGGAGTGCCTCTTCACTTACCCTTTGCTCCCCGGCATTATTAATTTTTTTATTTTATATTATCTTTATGTTGTGTATTGTAAATATTTTATTTATTTACTAATAAAGCGAGTCAACCGGGGACAATGAGGAAAAATCTGTTTTTGGCATCTGTGCGGTATCGCCCTGTGAATATGCGGAGTGTTATCAAACAGTTGCCTAGTAGTATTAAAAATGCCAACCAGGTTGGGAATGAGATAGGAGCCTTGAGCTTATTACATCGGTCCTGGGTAAGCCGTGGGTCCGCCCTCATTTTCACACGTAGATTAAATCTACCTGATTCTTGCGGTCAGTGTTGAAGGAATTTTTCTAACCTATAAAAAAACCTTTTTAATGCTACCTTGTTGTTTTCTTTTCTTATAGGGTGTTAAAACGACTTCGTTTCCTCGCTCGGACGGATAAAATGTATTGGACCAGAAAAGCTAATTATTTTTGAACGTAAAAACTTGGGCAAAACATCCTTCAACCCTTATCCCTTTGTATTAGCCGCTGGTGTTATTAATAACTAAATAAATACGTGGATATTTAAGCCAAACGATAATATTACTAAATACAATTAATGGCTATTTGATAGAATGTGTAAAAATTACATACGAGTTTTCGAATTATTGATTAGCTGCTTTGCCGTCTGTAAATTCACTTTTGAAACATGTTGATTGTGTCAAAGTCTATGCGTTTTGAACTTTGAAAACTAAATATATTTTTAGAGTTTTTTTTTTGATTTCACAACAGTACTTAGTTTATTTTAATATTTATGCCTTTATTTATTTATTTTCAATCCTAAATTGACAATAGCACAGAAGATGAAAAAATTCTAGTTGTGCTACGTGTTTGAAGAGGAATACATTTTTCGCATGTACTAAAAAACGCAAAATCTTATGATATTTTCAAAATCGGTTGTATGCTTTTTGTTTATTTTATACATTCTGACAAAATATGAATGATTCCACACAAAAGATTCAAACACTTTTTTGGCTCAGTGGCCCTCTTTTCAAAAATTATTTATTTCGGTGCCCACCTCGGGAAAACTGTCTCCATTCCAAATATTATATTAATAATATTGTAAATGTTGCTGTGTCTGCTATAATTTAACTTCGACAAAATATCTATGTATTTGTTCCGTATTATTTTTTGATTGGTGAACACTCATACTTTATACATATATTCCATGCGCTTGAAACAACAATTTTATTAAATACTAATTAAATGTATTAATTAGAAAAATATACATATAAAATCAATTTTATTGAAAAATATTATCGTTGCGCTACCGGGATTCGAACCTGGATCTCTTTCCGATACGGGGAAGGTGCATTATCCAACTACGCTACAGCGACAGTACTTTTAACGACAAATTTACTCAAAGGTATTTGAAATTCCGTAAAAACAAAGTAGATGGCTTTCGAATTATGGAACGATAGATGTATTAATTTGAAAAAGTGTAACATCAATATTCTGTGTGCTGTAGCACAGTTGGATAATGCACCTATATCTTTCTAATTAATACATTTAATTAATATTAAAAATATCACAGCCCTATGTTCTGAATAATTACAACTTCACAATAAGAATGTGTTCTTTTAATAATAATATTGTTAAAATGTAGTATTATTGTCACCGTTTTTTGATTGTCTTCTCACCTGACATACTCTCTTGACCAGTACACATTATTTCTTCAGTTCGGCTGGTTCGTTTTGGATTTGTGAAATTCGCCGACATTTGGAGTGTCGTCCTCGCTGTGATCAGTCCTGTAGGCAGAGTACATGTTTGCCCTCAACTCGGTTTTGAGTTTTGTTGGATTGAAATACGCCGAGATTCGGAGTGAAATTTCGTTATTCGTGATCATTTGGACGTACTCCGATTCCATTACTCCCAATGTGATCGCCGACTTGCGTCGGTCACAGTGTCTCTGTAATTTTTAATTTTCAAAAAGATTATTTTGAAATAAAACAGCTTGGAACTTGTAATCAGAAGGATAAACATTTCTGAATGATGTACCGCTTCCATTTTTCAATCCATCATTTGTGTTCAAGGTAATATAAAACGGATTATCGAGGCACAAGTATCTCATGTTCTATTTATTAACATAGCCATCGATATGAAAATGTGCTTCGTAAGTAAACAATATGTTTTCAAGCGTTTGTGCTGTTCCAAAACATTCCAGCATCATTCTTGCTAAGGTTTCATGTAAATAATAGTTATTTTCGTTGAGAAACTGTACGATTTGCAGTTTGTTTGGGTGAAAGTGTAGTTTATTTTTCAAAATAACGTGCACTGTTGATTTTTTTATTCCAGTAAAGGCAGCAATATTCTTTATCGATTTACGCGGATTGCGCATAATTTCACGTTGAACTTGAACCACATGTTCTGGCGTCTTCTGTTGACGTTGATGAGCCTGGAGGAGTTTGGTTAACCATTGTCCCTTATTGTATGAACTTTTGAACCCAACACCAGATAAGTTGCGTGCTCGGCCCATCACTTACTCGTCGAATATTAAAGTGAGTACAAAAAAAAAGTGACGCGCACGAACCAATGAATCACCACACTTTAAATATTATTCAAGCGCGAATGCGCGGTGCGTTCCCGACCAGTGACTCATTGCTACTGGCAAATCCGCAAATCACGCGCGTCGAACAATACCCCTTCCACTTATCTCACCCTGATGGTTTACGAGCAATTACAATTTAATCTTAAAAATTTTCCGCTGGACATCCTTTATTTATCAACATTTTATTATTGTCCACATGCTTCTCAATGTCCCCTCTATCTCTAAAACCTCCCTCCACAGTCCCCTCCAACATTCACATACTTTGGGAAATTTTGCTCTACTCCTTGTCCATTGACTCCTTCTGGTGTTTTTCTCCTCTGCTGTTTCGATAACTGTTAAATTTATTTTTACACAGATTATTTATCTAAATCGAATCATCTATAAAATCCGTCTGGGTAATGTTTGTATGATGAATCATTAATACAAAATGCAGCTATTCCACAAATTCGGTCGGGCACTACACAAAGCAGTACTTATTGGAAAGCAATATACAATTAGTTATAAGAATTGTATATCTACATTACTTATAGCTAAGCTATAGCTAAGTGAAGCGTCTTATCGTCTTCTAATATCTTGTGTAATTTGCGATAAAGATAAGAAATATAAAAATGTAATGATGACTAGATCAAAGTAATGTAACAGGAAAATTCCGAATAAATTTTTTATTTCATTTATGACCGGTTAATATTATAATATATGTATGATATGACCAAATAACACGGTTAAATTTTACAAATAACGTCTCTATCGATATAATGAGTATACAATATATCAATGTTCTTTCCACTTGTATAAGAAATGAAGATATCATAATTAACCTTTCCCAAACTATGCGGTAACAAAGGTCTACCGCTCTAATTAAACCTGTAATATTTCGGTAAATACACACAACATGCAATTCATATTTTAGTTAATTGGAAGGAAACTATTTAAGTATGTAAGGCAAATCGAACAAAAATAATTATCTTTCAATTCAATAGGTTGTAAAACTAATAAGTTAACCAAAATACCATTTGTGGCAAGACAGAAAGAAATCATACATTAATTTCACAGTGAAAAGAATAACAAACATACGAATATAATGGTGTCTCTTTCTCACTAATTAAAGAAAGATATATAAAAAGGAAGGTTGTAATATATAATGCAACCTCCTATACAGGACTTGATGAATGCTCTGAATTATAATATTATATATTTTTTTATATTTATGCTCAATATTTATAGTAAATTTGTGACCTTAGCCATTGTTTCAATAGCATTTTTTCAAATGTCAAAGGCTAATAGAAGTCTAATATCTTACGGTAACACGAGTTGACAGCATGGCTGCGTACGAGTATTTTATATCACGGTATGGTAAAGGTTAACCAAAATACGTCAAATTAATTAACTTAATCTTATTATATTCGATTACGTATCATAAGAGTCATATTACAAATAGATTTATATGGGAGTATTGATTTTTTGAAATGTTAAATGGGAGATAGCTCTAATTACAAAAGGAAAATCAAATACGTGTTTTGTTCATGAGCAGGCGTGATGGTATTATACAGATTACGTGTGTTTATTAATTTAAGGTAATATAATTATTATTTACGTAACAATTCATCGTTCGAGACAAATATTTCATGTTCTCAGTAGTTTTATATATTTAAAAAATTGATTTCATATTTAATAACCTTTTTTATTATATAATCAGTTAACTTTTGTGTTGAAAGGTATTAAAAAGAAAGTAGAGAAATGATAGGAATTGCAGAATTTGATATGTAGCATTGAAGAGTCAGAATGTGAAAAACGCTCGACTTGTCGGATAGCCTTATCGAGACGTCCGCTATAGCTTTCAGTTAGATCTTCGAACTCACTACGAAGAGGAGATAATCTCAGCTTGGTCAGAAAAGAGTTTCTCACTGGTCCATATGCACAAACATAATACAGTGCATAACTTAAAAAAATAAGTAAATACAATTTTCCAAGCAGCGGGTGAATGTCTTACACATAGATTTTTGTAATCTTTTTGCAGGTTTTAGTTTCAACCTCGCCTAGATTGTTTCCGACATACATCAAATTGAGTAGGGAAGGAACTGCCATTACTGTCAAAAGTCCCGGAAAAGAAAAATATCGGAATAAGCCAACAGCAAAACATGTCTAGTTTATTCCGTATTCAAGTACACTTGTATAAACGTGAGCAGTTGACGGGCTCACAAACTTGTAACTTGATTGCGACTGGCGTGAATCTAGCATGAGAGAACTAGGGAAGGGTAGATGAGAAAAGTTGGAGCAATAATTCTAGATAGCAATCTTTTAATGTGATGTATCTATGGGATGAATACGTAGACGCGCGCGAGGTTGGTACGATTGATAGTATGTGAAAGAGATAAATGCGTCGTGCTGCGTGTGGTGTGGTCCTCGGTCCTGGTCTTGTATCCGAACCGTGAACCCGATAACATTTTATATTGACCAGTAATACATTGTATCGAAGCATCTGGAATAAGTACTTTTGTTACCACGAACGGGTATTATTCGACGACACAATCCCGCACACAAAGGATAGAGGCACGATATAAAAAGATCACATTTAGTTATCAATCTGTTCACTTAAGTAAATAAATAAATATGTAGAAGGTACTTTAGAAGAAGTATTCTGCAAGAGATCGTGCAATTTCGGGCACGAAACAGGTTGAAGTAGATTGTGCTAATGAATAATATGAAAGGCGAAATGATTCGGCGTGAGATGGCCACGTGGTTCATCCCCCAGGGTGGAGGGGTGGTAGCTGCGCGCAAATAAAACCACGCTCCATCATAAATGTCCCGGCCGTTAAGTCCAAAATAAAAATTGGATTACACCCGTGAAAGCTCCATCCGACAACCTCCAGAGGCATTTATATGCGTGTCTCACCAGGGCCGGACGGTCCACACAGCGAAACTGGGCCATTGCACTAGACATATGTATTTCTGCATCTACAGACTTCAGACTTCATTTATAATTTTGGATAGTGAAGCAATTTCAATCTTGATAAATGAGAACGCCACGTCATTACGTGATTTAAATTCATTTATCAGAAACAAACAGTACAAATATATAATAACTTACGGCATAATACATAATATACAAAAAAGATCAGTAAAGTTTCTGCTTAGCTGGATAAAGTAAAAATATCATGCAAATTAGTTAACGAAAAAATAGTACGTACTAATAAAAATATAGACAAGGAAGTGATTTTACATTATTTAAAGAGGAGAGGATGGGAAGGGGATGAAAGAGGGATGCAATAAACATATATAATTAATGCGTTTATTTTTTTGGTGTACGCCCATGGATAAAAAATTGGCTTTAAAACGCGTGCAGAGTAACGGTAAAAGACGATACAAAATTACAGTGCCGAGTCTTTAATTTTACCTGGAGAGCAGGCTAACCTGATCTAATTTCAATGAGACTTTGATCTATAAATATCAGAAATAATACGTGATGAGGGTAAAGACAGGCGTTCTATCCTCATCACCGGTTAGTTAGTGGAGAACATAAAAACAGCGAGTTCTTCACCTCAGAAACGCATATCAACCCTGATTCGCCACACTCTGGCTTCATCCTAAACTGGGAAAATTTATTGTTAATACGCTTGAGTGATAAATAAAAATATGTTTTCAGTATAAACAGAGAATATATTGCAAATAAATAGGTTTAAGATTTTAATATAAATTAACACAAAATAATTAGATTCATCCTAACAAAAGATAAGATAAATTGATTTGCTAAGATGAACACAACGACGCCAAGTTAAATAATAGAGATTCGAATCCAAATAAAATCATGAAAATCCCGTGCAGCTTGATGACAACAATATTCAGAAATATCAAAAAATGGAGTAATCTTAACGTCCTCGTATCCCACAGATTGCATAACGCTAGAAGTCTGGATCGTTCTCGGGAGCCAGATGACGTCAGTTCTCAAATCTGGTTTCTCTAATCATCCCAGCTGAAGCCTCGCAGGACGTCATCGTTACGTTGTCATGCCCTCATACGCAAGCCGACGAAATAAGTAATGGTAGAATAAGGTGGGTAGAAAAAATACTGGTTCCAAGAAATTCAATGGCCAGTAGTTGGATAGCGATAAATATGCGGCAGGCGAAAGAATGGAAACATCTTATTTCCTGAAAAGATCGTTCATCGTGCAATTAGGTCAAAACAAATTACAGTTACTATTTTGCATTCGCAGGTTTTCTCGGTAGTCAAATAATACCACGCCTTTTTCTGGACTATTTTTATTATGGTTTTATGGAGTGGTGTTGGTCGTAGCCGAAGTTTCCGGTTCACATTTCTCGTACCATCACCGAGACTGATTCCATAGAAGAAACGTGCACTAATAATTGACTGATAATTAAAGTATTTACCTTCATTCAAGCCTTCAGTTACATCTTAAATCCTTTTATAAATAGCTTTAATGGCCGTAGCCGGCAACGGCTGCGTATTCTGACAGGTCTCGAACCTCCCGCCGAGAAAAAATTAACCCAAAACCATAGATTACGACCGATTATATATCTGTGAAGATCGCACGTGTTGCCAACCTCAGAGTGTTGTTTCTAATTACAAATGTAGTTGGTATTAAAAATAATGACAGGGCGATTTAGAATATGACATCAATTTGTAATGTCATAACATATACACTCGATGCACATTCTTATCAGGGAGGGACAAATACAAGAATATGTAGTAATGAATGCACTAAATAAATTAAGAAGACATGCGGTGATGATTCATGGAATGCTTCGCGCTGAGTTTTGTACTGTTCTTTATCCGCTTTCGAGACGAATCTCTGAGAGAAATCTTATCCGTGAAGACAAAACATAACAGCTAAACTCATTGTTGAGCCATAATAGTTTTTAGCAAATTAACTTCATAAAAGTTGGATGACCACGTATCACTGGACCTGAAAATTAACAGGAAGGATAGATCTGGGAACAAGAATCTGGTGGCAGAATTAAAATGGACAATCCGAAGAATCTAGAAGTGGATGTGTTTCATATTAATGTCAAAGTCAGGGAGGAGAAGTTACATATTACTAAGAACACATATCAATTTATCTTTCTTTACTCTTTACATATACCATATATTATATCTTATATAATACATTGAACAATGCATTTTCGTTAAGTTTATAGAGTATGTATTTAATCTAATGACATCTTGTCTAACTGTTTATATATATATATATTTTTGTACATTGATCATTGCACTTTGTTTACATACCGAAAGAACACTGTCTGCTATAATAAGGTAAAATACTTGTGTAGCAGGCAGGGTACCCAAATATATTTCTTACTTTTCTGAAATGTTTCTGATTATAATATAACACACTGTACTAAGAATCAAATAAATAAATAATAATTATTATTATTATAATTGAGAAAAATGCTACTAAGATACTACACTACCTGTGGTCTTGCAACATGGTAGAGGTCTATATCCGATCAATTTTTTTACAATGATGTTGAGTACGACGTCACTCGGTATTGATACTCGGAGGCTAGAGGGTGCAGTGTAGAAAGTACGTTTACGGCGCGATATACTTTTGCTCCGGCCCTGTGCTTCCCGGCGTGCGTGCGTGTCGCGTATGTGCGTGTCGCGTGCGGGCGTGTGCGCGCGGACCGTGTGTATTCTCGCGTGTCTTCGGTACAATTTCGGATATTTCTTTGGAATTTCCTTTTCCATTGAGTTGAGTCAACAAAGTATATCTGTAACAATTTTCTTGAATGGAGCGACTAATAGTTATAATAATTTGGTCGGGAAATGTGAAACTTGTTCGATTGAAAAAAATGAATACAAGAAAAATGCGTGTAGCATTACGGTTCACACGTGATGGGGGAATTTAGGGAACAGTTTATGTTCGCCCTACGATCTAGAGTTGTAGATGTAACTGGTTCAAAGGTCAAGGGTTCAATATTAAATATTTTCTCTCACAAATAAATTAATTGATTCCGATGTTCGTGTGTGTCATTGTATCGAAATAAATTGGTCTTAAAATGAATTTGAATAAAATCTAAGTCTCGAACAACACTCTACACTTGTCACGGTAAAGGTGAGTGCCAAACCGCTTACCGCTTGAAAAATATACCGGTATATGAAATATCATCTTCTTCTTATTGTGCCCTATCCATTCAACAGGCATTGTATATGATCACTTTGTTTACAAAGCTCTACAGTTGACTAGCTAAACCATCGCCTCGGGTTCTTCAGCCATAATGATCTATATTTTCGTAGAAAGCAATCACTTTCTGGTTTAACATATTATATTAAATAAAATTCAATCACTTTGTATGAAACCACTAAATTTATTATACGTCAACCGGTTTCGCTTATCTCAAGCTTCGTCAAGACGTACTTAAAACTAACCATAAATACAAAAAGAGTGCACTAATAAATACATAAAAAAGGAGATAAAATATAAAATTATATGTAAAATAGAGTATTTATAATTTTATTTTAAATACGTCCTGACGAAGCTTGAGATAAACGAAACCGCTTGATGTATTATAAATTTCGTGATTTCATACAAAGTGATTGCATTTTATTTAATCATAATGTTCTACTTCTTCGAAGGACCCGACTTCTAGCATACTTCTTTTCCTGCATTGGAAAACGCGAGATCTGATAATTCACTCTATGTCTCATTGAAATTTTCAGAACAATAACTTTTCCATTGGTAATTCTAACTATCCACCTTATTTAGAGCATTTTTCTGTGGATCCACGTCTTAAACGCTTCAAGTCGCCTATTAAAGCTTCAAGTCAACTTATCATTTCTTTGGTATGTGTCCATGCTTCCATTCCATTTAATAATACGAGAACATCCACTTTCTAAATTTAGGGTTGGAATCGTGACTGCAGAACATATTTTTCGGAACATGCGGATAAAGGTTGCACGAGTTTGTATTGCATTACATATTTATATTGCAACCTAGTTATAAAATACTTTGTATCTTATAACTTATTTTCCAATTTTGTTCCCGTAATATAAAGACTTTTATTGTCAACTGTGCTTCTTTTATAGGTATAGAACTTTAAAATGAAATAAAACCCATAAATATCATAGTAATGGCCATGGTATTAGCTTTATTGTAAAGATAATTTAGTGTTTAAATGTGATTTCGCGCATATGGGCGCCGCGGCTAGCTCGAATAAACCGCAATCTGGAAGTCCAATTTTCGACCATTTTTTAGAGCAGCTGGGGCCGTAAATTGACGAATCTCGTCTCTAGTTTATCGGCGTAGACTAGCGACTTCACATATCTCCGCAGAAAATAATCAAAAGGTGTTCAAACACACGATCTTGGAGGCCAATTCGCAGGTCCATTACGTGAAATTATGCGCTCATGGAATATTTCCTTCAATAAATTGGTTATGGCGCACGATGTTTGGCATGTTGCGCCGCCTTGTTGAAACCACAGCTCTTTCACATTAATGCTATTCAATAAGGGAACGAAAAAGTTAGTAATCATGGATCTGTTTCGCTCTCCATTGACTGTAACGTTCTGGCCAGCATCACTTTTGAAGAAACAACAGCTTCTTCGGTGCGTACTGTACGACGTCTCTGTGGATGCGTATTATCAATTAGAGTATACGTGGTGCGAAAACGATCTACGGTTATTCGAATTACATGGTCAGATAGACAATTATGTCGGCTGTAAAATGGACTTCGTGGAATGGATGTTTCGTGAACTGAACCACGATTTTCGAAATAAATTGACACAATTTGCAGGCGTCGTTCTGGCGTAGGTCTATTCATGGTGAAATGGCAAACCAAACTGAACACAAATCAGTTATTAGCTGTCGCTGGAAAAAGTATTGGCAATTCGAAAAACAAACCTTTAAAAAAAGGGGGTTCAGTAGAAGTTGTAGATCTTCAATATTACTTGCTTGAAATACCTCAACATAATTCGTTATTTAAACAGTTATGTGACTGTAATTGTGATGATGATTTATAACAGATATTTAATAATGATTTGTAACTAAGATTTAACTATTACATGTTTACTTTTTAGTGAACCAGTCATCGAAAATTTACGTATCAGTTATCAATCATTGTTATAGTCGAATACAATCACAGTCGAAATAACGGTTTAAATAACGATTTAACCATCACTAATTTGCACCACGCAGGTTATTCAAAATCTTCCCATTTATAATATGCTGTTGAGTTTGTTTTTGTAGAGCTTTAATATATATATATATCTTCTGAATATAAACTGAACAGTTTGGGTGAGAGAATAGTCTCTGTCACACGACTCTTTTCATTTCTACTTCATCTGTTAGATGTTGTTAATATTGAATAATTTTAATAGCGCCATTTTTGCAAAAAAAATAATTGAAAAGGTGCGTTTTTAGCCTCTTCTTAAATAAAGTCTCTGATATGGTGGATGGTGATGGAAGGCAAAGAGTTCCACGCTGTAGGGCCTACCACCGCAAATACCCGTTCACTAAATTTAGTCTTCTGACAACAGCTGGCTGGTTCTACAACATGTAGAAGTAGAGACTGACCTGAGAGTTTGACGTCTACTATTCAAATCTTCCAGGATACAAAGCTCTTGCAGATACAGAGGTACCATGTTATGTGTAGCCGTATACATCAACTATGGTTCTACTCTTACTGTTGCTTTCTGGTTCCAGTAGAGATCATCTGTTACTTTCACTATATATTAAAAATAGCTCTGTTCCGCCAATGATTTGGAATTCATCTTCATATAACTAAATACTACATTAACAGAGATGTTTCATTTGATGTGTTTATTACTCATAGTCAGTGGCGTGCAGTAGGTAGATTTAGGTTATGCTATTACCAATGATTGTATACATTCATATATAATATATGTAGTTACGTTTAACCAACGTCTTTGGACAAAATAAATCCGTCGTTTACCATGTATTAATTTATAATTTTAGAGTACTGTTAATAGTAATTTTAAAGTTTAAGTAAGTTAATACTTTCTTACCCATATAAAAAATGTACGGACGTTTTTAAAATCACTGTCTATGACTGAACATGATTCATTTATTGTTTGAAAATACTTCACGTAATAACTAAAGGAAATAATTATTTTTATTAAAGGTTAACGTAGGAAATAGTTATGCCAATTGCTTTTTGATTTTCTCAAATCAAAAACCAATCCATGCACCAAATTAAAAGAAATATCATGAAATCAACATGTTAAAAACAACAAGATAAGAAAAATTCGCAAATTAGTAAAAGAGGAAGTAGACACTTCAATGATTTGCACGCAGTTGTAACCTTTTCTAACGTTATTCTGTTAATAAACAGCATAGGTACCGAAATTAATTTTCAATTCAGTAAATAGCCATTTATATGACTTGAGTAGTTCACTAGCTTAATGACAGAACTGAGTAATGTAAATAGCACGATGCGGCGAATAAAACTTGGGACAAAACACAATTCTCATTTGAAAATATAATTTTTATTTCCAGTCATTATTGACGGACTTTTAACCTAATAAATCATACACTCCGTGTTGATTGTTCAATGCCTAGTCCTAAATCACTGTGTTGCCGCTTGGAACAAACGGCCTCTTTATTTAATGTTGGAAATGTTTTAGTCGGTCTGGATACAGAGAGACTTCGCAGGCGGCGAGCGCTCTCCCATTTCACTAGCGGTATTGCTTCATTCTCAAGGTGAATAAGGGACTATAAATAAGGTCCTGTCTCGGTTTATCGGGGAGCCCGCTACGGGCGGCGGGGGGGAGGGAGAAGGGCGGCGAGGGAGGCGGTGATGACGCCCCACCCCCGAAGCCGAAAAAATAGACTCTCAGATTAACTACCACCTTTCAAGTTAAAACTTTGAAAGAAGCATAAATTCTTTCAACTTTTTGAAAATATTACGGCTGTTTCAAAAATAAATATATCAGTTTGTTTGTGTGTTTATTCATTCCTTCTTTTTCTCATTACTGTGGATCGTGGCTCGGATCATGGTCTGTTGATATTATTGATGATTTTACATCACTCTTTTCATCAGACTGCAGTTCAGGTAGTCAGTCGCTTCAGGTCAGATTCATTTATTTTTTTAATATATTTTATAGAACTTCATTGTCAATCAAAACAGTAAATCAAACACGATTTTTCCAAATAACTTTTGGCATTATGGGAATCTTGCATTGCTAATCACCTAATATGTAATACCCAACTTTAATACTCAAATATAATACACATAATTGTGGGATGAAATGTAAATAATAAATTACACAATATTTACAAACCCAACCGGTTTCAATAAAAACTTTTTCTTCATTTGGCTGATAATAAACGTAAACCAACTAACTAACGTATCATTACGCCGTTTCCACCCTGGGGTAGGCAGAAAGGATAGTGCGCTACACTTTTCTGTCCTGACACACAATTTTCGCCTCATCCACATTCATACAACTTCCAACAGAACCATTCTCCAGTATGTGGTTTGCCTGGTCGTGTCATGGACGTCCTCTATTTCTGGCATCATCAAGACTTGGGTCATATATCATTCTTACTATATTCGCCATATTCGTCCGTTAAATATGACCAAACCACCCAAGTTATCTTTTATTAATATTACTCATTATACTAACATGAGCTTTACATTCTTTACACTGTTATAAATAGATTTACCACATATATGTCAAAGTGATCTCATTTTCACTGCATTTCAGTCTACTTTCGTTACTTTTCTGCCAGCTCCAGGCCTCATTTCTATACATCAGTGTCGGTACCAGAACTTCATTGTGCACCGCTAGTTTTGCCTCGGTTGACAAGTTACCGTTAGATATAATTCCATTCAAAGCGGCATTCACTTTATTCCTTGCAGTCACCCTCCTTTACCTCCACACTTCCCAAATAAACAAACTCATCTACTTGTTCCAAACATTAATTACCTATGAGTATTTAGCACGTTGTCTTACTTTCTTCCTTCTCGAATACCATCACTTTCGACTTGTTGACATTCATAATAAGGTTGCTTTCCTTGCATACATCGTACATTCTACTCACTAGACTCTGTAGTTCTTGTTCATTATTCGCCATTAGTACTGCATTGTCGGCGTACAATAAACAGCATACAATCAAATCGACCATTTTCGCTCCTACATTCATACATTCCAGTTCTTTCACACAATTATCTATATACAAGTTGAACAGCCGTGGATACTTTACAAAACCCTGCCTGACACCCTTTGTAATGAAACATAGACTAAAAAATATTTAATAATACTTTAAAGTAAACTTATGTAGTTAAATATAAAGTTATTGCATAATTTTATCAAATTAAATGGGATGGTCAAAAACAAAAAATAAAATTAGGTAACGTACGATGTGAAGGACACTAAAGCAAATATCAAACAAAAGTCTAGCATTTTCAACTTACAATTACGGTTGCGACTAAAATGATTAAATTTATTTCTAGTATGAAATGATTAGAATTTTCCCTTTTTAATGAAGCCTCCTGCGCCAAATTGCCATCCCTGAGTAATGCCTTAATTAACGCTAAGAGTAAAGTTAGAAATTCGTTATAATTTTTGCGGTTGTTACCTTCAGCTGTGCCCGATGTATTAATAGCGCCGCCCCTTCAGGAGGCTGCTTTCAGATCTGTACCACGGTACGGCCGAATTATAATCGTTCTACCTTTGATTTTATTCGATTCTCTGCAAAGCTGGTAATGGTTTTGGGTAAGTGTTAAAAGCACTCACAATTTGAAGGGATTTTTATTGTTGGAAATTACCATTCCTAGTTTTACAGCCAGGATATAAACCAACTAAATTATAACAATTAAACTCAACGACGCATGTTGAAAACAGTTTTTTTTAACGTTGAATAAATGTATATTCAGCGGGTGCCCCAGTAAATACGTGCCAAATTATACGACAAAGTTACAGGCTAGAAAAGGAAATTATCCTAGGCGCAACTTTGGACGGAAGAAGGCTGTCAATACTGACACGAAGAAGGAGTTAATAACCCTCGTAAAATTTAACACAAAAATAGCGTTAGAAATATAGTGAAACCTCTGTCTATCGTTTTTTAAGGGACCTATTGAAATAAACTATGAATGCGAGAATATAGAAAAAAATTACATTTTTCATACTTAAATTTTTAATACACATTCTAAAAAAGATACACATTTCACATGTAAATGAATGTGTTTAAATGAAAATACAATTAGGAAGCTACACATAAACATTTAAAAAAGAAAAGTTTGTGTTAACGGGAACTTGTCAACCGAAGCAAGACTAGCGGCACACAATGGAGTCTTGGTACCGACACTGACGTACGGAAGTGAGGCCTGAAGTTGGCAGAAGAGGAATGAAAGTAGACTGATATGCAGTGATAATGAGATCGCTTTGGCGTATATGTGGCAAATCTATTTATGACAAAAGTATGAAGAAATAAGGAAAAAATGTAAAGCTGATGTTATTATTATATAGTCATATTAAGAAAGGATCACTTAGGTGGTTTGGTCATATGGAACGAATGAATGAGGAGAAAATGGAAAGAAATATATATGACGCAAGTGTTGATGGCCACCAGAAATAGAGGACGTCTGCGGAAGACTTGGCACGACCAGGCAAACCAGATAATGGATGATGGTTCTGTTAGAAGCTTCAACAATCGGCGAGCTTGTATGAGAAGATGTATAAATGTGGATGAGGCGAGAATTGTGTGTCAGGACAGAGGAGTGTGGCGCTCTATCTTCTCTGCCTACCCCCGCGATATTATATGACAGTGAGTCTAATTTATCAAAATGTCAGCCAATATATTTTAGCGTCTTCGGGAAAACAACACCACTGCGTGTCACCGATACTTCTAGAAAAGCACAGACGTGTGCAGATCGCACGACACAGCCACAGTGACCCTTAACAACGTAATTCTATTACATACTTATATTTTTATGACTCATTAATTTTTAATATAAATTGGGATAAATAAGTAATTATGAATTCTTACATTTAATATTTTTAATTTGCGCTGCCTCGCTCGTCTCATTAATATTTAAAATTAGTTAAAATAATTACGTGGTCATTTCATGCTCGTCTGAGATGGTAATCTGTAAAATGAGCTATGCGTAATTTATTTAATTAAACAAATAATTATATTTAAAATTCGCGTTTACATTAATTAATTTATATTATTTTATTTGTAACTATATAATACAATGTAAAAACCTTTTTGGACTGTGCCCGTCTCACTGGAGAAATTCTGTGTCGAGACGGGCATAGTTTACAAGCAATTGTACAATTAATTAGATTACATTTATTACTATATAATAGGTGTATATGAAGAACAGTTTCAAAGTGGACTTAATTTTTGGATCACTTTGTAGCAATAATTAATATGTTTGGGTGAGTGCACCAATACTGGCTCTACCCATATTACGAATCCAAGTTTTAATATATAGTTTCATGTAATTTAGTCCGGTGAAGACGTACAATGGACGGAATTGAAAAAAATTCAGAAGCATAAGAGTTATACAATAACTTTCAAATTTCTATCAAAATGCATTTGTTTATTTTCTATGCGAAAAATGTTCATTGAATATGTGCACCATTTCCTGAATCATTGACAATTATTGACACTTCAACGCAATGTTGTATATCAGGTTCCATTCAAAGTTGCCGTACTAGTTCACTGATAGATAATATATTTGTGATATAATATGATTTCTATCTTTATATAGGGTATTTGTGGTGTTCCGAAGCAGTAGTTAGCAACCTACATGCTGAAGTAAGTCCTTCAAGTATTAATAATTCTTAATTATATTATACTTAAAACTTCGCGTCTCCGTAAGGTATAAATTTAGCTGAAACACTTAAATATACGTTAACCTAAGGGTAATATGTTTTTTTTTTAAATGATTACGATGCGAAGCGACGCTGTGAGCGGCAGCCGACGAAGTAATAATCGATGCCGCTTGCGCCTACGTCAGCTGCCTATTGTCAATTGTCGCGTATATGCGTTATGAATTGACGGCCCTCGTTGGTTTTAGAACTGGCTTCTGTCACATACTATGTAATGATTTAAAGTTTTTGCTTAAATTAGAATTGATCGAATAGGAAAATATCCTAGCTTTCGTTCAAATATATTAATATATACAGTCATCGCGGTTTTATATACTTATTTTAAATGTTTTCAAAATTAAGACAAACAAAGTTCTTTTATAATCTAAAATATACCCTCCTTAATTTTTTACAATGCTCTTTCATCTTCCATCGTAAACTTGCAAGGCCCACTAGACCGTGACGAAAAATACTCTTCCAGTACTGTTCTGACCTCGTCTACAGATTTCATATTTTTTCAGTCCAAATGATTCTAAAGACTGTGGAATAAATAATAATCAGATACGGCAATGTCCAGCAAATAACGTGACAGTAGAGAAGAGCACGTATAGATTCTGAAAGTTTGCGAGGAACCCATTGACCCAATTGGTTGACTGATGGCGCGCAGGTGTTGATGAATGGTTAAATGATCAAATCTGAGCTTCTCTCTTTTTGATAAACGTCCTCGTCAAACTCTACGATGAGGCTCGTCTTTTAGGTTGTAGTTTCCGGCTCAGAATTTCCGGGACCACTGGCTTATGCTTTTTGTCCGATACCCATATGCTGTATTAGTATTTCTCGCACTTTCCGTTGCGCTGTTGCCTTTATGGCAATTATAAAGCAAAATATGTTAAATATAGCTTTGAAAAAGTATATCTGTTAACCTTTACCGTACCATGATATAAAATACCCGAAAGCAGCCATGCTACCAACTCGTGTTACCGTAAATAACTGTTAAATTTTTTAAAGTTTTTTAGGTTAAATGGCATTAATGGCACGAATTTCCTCTAAATATTGTGCATTTAATTTTGAAAAAAATATTAATAACATAATTTAGAGTATTCATTAAGTCCTATACAATATGTCCTTCCTTCTTATATCTCTTTATTTAATTAGTGAGAAAGAGACAATTATATTTGTATGTTTGTTGTTCTTTTCACTGTGAAAATAGTGTGTGATCTCTATCTTTCATATTACAAATTGTATTTTTACCAACGTTTTAATTTTTCAATGGATTAAATGGAAAAAATAATTATTTTTGTACGATTCCCTTTTCATAATTGATATTTCACTAGTCATTCCTAAGCGCTAATATTTTCTTCAGGATTATCTAAAATATAAATTTCATGTTGCATGTATTTACCGAAATATTACAAGTTTAATATTGATGGTAGACCTGTGTTACTGCATGGTTTGGGAAGGGTTAAAATCGAACTGCACTCTTCAAAACTTGCACTAATAATAAGTTACTACCTGCTTAGTAACTAAACCTGATGCAGGTAGTTAATCCTGTTCTCCTTAGACTTTTAGTTCATATAATTAAAAAAACTGCATTAGCTCTGGGATAACCTAATATGTATTATGTAATGTATAGATTATCTATAAGTTATTGAGCCTATCAGTCCTTATATGATGTTAAGGTAGGTACAATGTGAAATCATTTTTTAAGACAATTATGTGAATAACGTCTTACAGAAAACTCTTTTTCGTGGTTGAGAAATTGAAAACACTGAAAAAGAGTCATGTTGCATATTAAAAAGTATATTAAAAACTACTGCACAAGTACAGAAGCTGCTAATCACGTGATATGTAAAAGTCCACCGAATTCCAATACGAATGCATGCATTACATATTCGAATGACAATTAATCATGTACCTATAATACTATTTCGCTTTTAAACTCGAGTGTCCCTGTGTCATAACACACATATTTAGATTAGCATTAATGGATGAAACGTACTATATTTTATCTCATCTTGTAATTTACAATGTCCTAACCAAATCAGGTAATTGAAGTTCTCGTTCGTATTGAATAGTTATTACGTACACGTGAATAATTAACCAACAATGTGAACTCACCTCTGGATGTGACATAGTTTCACGTTAGTTCAGGATGGGTCTGGGGGCTCGGTAATGCGTTCCACGGTCAGCGGATGGCGTTAAGGCTTTGATTTCTGTTCTGTAATAATCAAATGTATTATTTAAATTTGTCAAATTTCACAGCCTCGTACTATGGGTGATCTTGCTTTATGTATTAACTAATTTATGTATATATTTAAATAAATTGGTGACGTTGGCAACACAAAATCAAAATTCACATTACCCTTCCGATCGGTAATAAAGGGTGTTTTTTCAGAGATATAGAACTTTAAAATGAAATAAAACCCATAAATATCGTAATAATGGCCATGGTATTGGCTTTATTGTAAAGATAATTTAGTGTTAAAATATGATTTCGCGCATGTGGGCGCCGCGGCTGGCTTGAATAAAACGCAATCTGGAAGTTCAATTTTCGACCACTTTTTGACACATGATTTAGGGCCTGAAGCAAAGATATAGATTAATAATTGAACAGTTTCGCAAATATTTATTTCGTAGTACGTTTTTTTAATAACATTTTCCTTAACAGTGCCGAATTTGCACATATTCCTTGACTCATTTTCGACTAGGGTTGTTACACCTATATATATATAGAAATAAGATGTTAGTGTATATCTGAACAAATTACAATGGAAAATACATAAAGTATCATATAATCATATGAACATATCAACATTTAGAAACATACAAATATTATTAAGGAGTATACATTCTTATTGTGAAGTTGTAATTATTCAGAACATACGGTCTGTGATGTTTTAAATACTAATTTAATGTATTAATTATAAATATATACATATAAAATTAATTTTGTCGAAAAATATTATTTCCGGATTGGAAATAGAGATCCAGGTTCGTATCCCGGTAGCGCAAAAACAATATTTTTCGACAAAATTGATTTTATATGTATATATTTATAATTAATACATTAAATTAGTATTTAAAACATAAAAATAACTACAAAAAAATATTGTTTCATTTATTTAAGAAAAAGTGTCGTGTTAAAGTATTTTCTAGCTTAAAGCCGGCCATACACGTAACGGTATTCCTGACAGGTATGCCTGTTCAGGTCACCTGTGCAGTCAAACCGAAGCGTGTATGTGACAAAACTAGCAGATATCCCTACCCGTACAGGTGAACTGACAACGAGCAAACCTGAGCGTGTGTGTTACTGCAGGGCGCAGGTCTCAGTTGTTCAATCCGTGCGTAAAGGTCGCGTTGAGTAGATCGATTAAATTATGTCTCGCAAGCCTGAGCCATCCATTCTTAAATAATTACAGTAATCTTGAGGCTCTACATTTAATCCCTTTGTCAAATTGTCGTAACTGTATTGGGTTATTTTTAACAACCATTCTTTACATCACTGACGAGAAGAACTACAGGCATCGTTCTAGTTGCGCTGTACCGATGCCATGGTTGACTGAGGGTAATGTTAATTTCGTATTTTGGTGGATTTAGGGATCTAGAGATTTAGGGGATTTAGGGTTTCGTTCTGCCGCGTATTTCCCCAACGCCCCGCTGCAAAACGGCGGCGCTGCTCGCGCCTGATACAAAAGTATCAACCTCACAGTTAACGTGTCATGTTTACCTGGACAGGTTTGTCTGTCAGGTTGATCGTTGTGTGTATGGCTGGCTTAATATGTTAGAGAATTTCAAACTCATTTAACTGTGTTGTTGACATTTTACTATCTACACGTTCGTGAACGCTTGCTACATGGCTTTTGTGGGCATCTAGTCCGAATGTTTAATGTTTCCTTAATGATCTGGTACTTACGTGACGCTTTACTTGAGAGATCAGTATGCAGTCGACCAGATTATTAACAATCTTGTAGATCAAAGATCAGCAATATTGCGTTAGTATAGTTGAGGATAGATGAGAATTCATTCAATTATTGAGACAGACGTTGATCGATCTTGAATTTATTCTATAAACGAGACAGACTGATCGATCATAAATTCATTCCATAATCGAGACAGACGCTGATCAATCATTAATTTATTATATAATCGAGGCAAACGCTGATCAATCTTTATTTCATTACCTTATTGAGACAAACGCTGATCGATCTTTAATTCATTCAATTATTGAGACAGGCGCTGATCGATCATTAATTCATTCCATAATCGAGACAGACGCTGATCGATTTTTAATTCATTCTGAGAAAGATCGAGGAGGTAGAAGATTCTAATTGATCTCATTTTTGTATTTATGGTTGCTCTTTAGTCTAAGATAATGTGAGTTTTGCGTTCATGCTATTTATAGTGGCTGAAAATGTTAGCATAAGGGTATGCTGAAAAAAGCCTCTGTTTGAGAGCGTACATTACGCGAATACCACAAGTTAGTAGGCTTAAATTTAAGTGCTCGTTTCCAACCTTTTAAATTTACTACCCTTAAATATCAAGGAATGGTTCTTGAGATAGACTTAAGTGAATTGACAGGTACTATTGAACCTCTCAGACGTTGAGAGGGATATTTAAGTTAAGTATATGTATATAGAGTTATTTAAGTTTCTGATATTTCGCACATCCCACAAAAAAGCGTAAGAAGTCAAATTACGTTTTATTTCAGAAAAGTGAAGTAAACATGATTTTCTATGCCCCATGAAAACCGTATTAAAGTTAGGTTAATCACGCAAACGACGTCTTTTCATTCTCGAGTTTCGACTAAAAATATAAGTTTTTGTTTAAAATAAGTACTAATACACTATTCAAAGTTCACAGAAAAAGGTTTGTTCATAAATTACCTATTGATTTCTTCATCCGCAGCGTCGTAGTGAAGAATCACGGCCAATCCTGTTGCCATTTTTATGTTTTGACAGATTATGGTACGTTTATCTCCCTCACTCCCTCACTCTCTCTTCCTCTCTCTTATTCAAATATAACATGGACGTTAATTTACATACTGTCTATTTTTGAGGGTTGGTGTAACAATCACCTTCATTTCAATATTGCAATTTTGAGAATAGGCCTGATAGTTTTTACAAATTCTGAAAGCTCGTAATATTAACAACCTTAAAAAAGCTTTGCAACGTTTAAAACCGGTTACATTTAAAAAAATAAATTAAAAATCTATTATTGTTTGGTAAATTTATCTAATAACCTTCTGCGCTGGTTGTGAAATCGGCTGCCAGTAGTATTTATTTGTTTACCGGTTACAGATCCGTCTCTTGACAAATTCTTATTGTATTGTAAGTTGTGGGTTGGCAATCACAACTTTCTTGTCATGTGACAATCAGAAGTTTATTGAATACTCGAATACAATGCGATATAATACAATATACAAGTTACTTGATTCGCGTCGGAGCAGTAAGAGCGCGCTCTGACAGAAGTGGCTCACTTATATGACCTTCTCTGCACACGCATACATACACGCCTATTACTTCCCGCGTCGCGCGCCCGCACACACCTTCTAACAGTCGGGCCTCATAATTTATTTATTTATGAACGTCCATGTGGTTCTTTTTTTATTAGCTTCTTTATAATATGCGGGTGTCTGAAAAATCTGGAACTTGGTTCACAATACGTCTCCATTCTTTCGGGTCTTGAGCCATATTGATAGCAGCGTTTGAAGTGTTAGATCTGTGAGACCTTGCTAGCTCTTTTATTTGATCTTGCTCGCTTTCTCTCAACTGTCCACGATTACATCGTTTCCTTTGACAACATATTCAAAGTATGCAAAATTCCTTCTCCTGTGTGTTGTCAAAAGACTTTTATCGAGAGTTTACAGTAACAATCCTTGAACAATTCAGGCCTTACAAGAAAATATCCGCCGTGAAGTTGCTGCCATTGAACCAACGCTTTGCTCTCGCATGTTCGCAAATTTAAGAGTCCGATTGCAAGAGTGTTCTGAGAGAAATGGACGGTTGACGATATTGTTTATAAAACGTAAAATCCGCATCACTAAACTCCATTTTGTATAAATAAAATATGAGGATAACATTGCAGTTTTTTTTATTCAATATTAAACATGAACATTTTCCGCTGGACATCCTTTATTTTATAAAATGCTTACCATAAATACCCATTTCATTTTATTTATTACTTGTTTAAATTGTCCTCGTACCTTTGCAATGTATAATTCCTAATTTGAGATTGTAAAATATTTCTGGTACATAATTATTATATTCTTATAATATTTTTTTTTGTTTTTAATGAGAACACAGCCCGGTACAACTAAAATATTTTTTCGATAATTTGATTTTTTCTTTACATATTTCTAGTTGATACATTTAATTGTATTTTATTAAATATTTATTCCACAATCGGTGAATTTTCCTAAGAATTATATATGTCATATAATGGTAATCTCACAATGTAATATTTTATGAAGGTTACCTTAGCCCTTCAGTTACATAATATTTCATAAATGCTTGAAAAGAATATGTTTTTCATTGAAATGCGTTACCATTTGGAAAAATTCCATATTTATTAATATTTATGAAAAACCAACAATAGACTGGTTTTGTACGTATATTTATTATATGTAAAAAAATCATACATATTTTATTTATATAACTAGCGGAAAGACATGTAGTAGTAGAATCGATAAAACAGCATATATACTATGTTTTGTAAAGCAAACGTATCTAAAAATTATTGCGAATAAGGTAAGATGATCTTAATTTCTAACCTATCGAGCACTGTGTTACTTAAAACGAATCACATTACTGACGTACGTATGCTCGGTTCATTTGTGTTAACCTTACTTTCACGTCATCGGTATTATTATTATTTTATATAGTCCGAATGATTAGTCTAAATTCAGCGAATATACGATTTGTTGCACGTCACACAATGCCCGACAGATAAAAAAAAAATATTATAATTATTTGTTTGATTTATCACAATATTTTTTACGAAACTTAACACTTACAAAAATAATATATATGATTTCAATGTTGTATCACATAGATGCCACTGTATGCCCGCACAGTGCAAGGATAAATATAGTTTGTTTTCTAATAATAAATTGTATAAATTTAAAAGTGTATTATTCAGATTGTTTTAATATTTCAGTCACGTCGATTAGCATTTCTATGTTTTTTTAGGTAAATTTTTATAGAAATACTACATTTTGAAGAGGGTTTCGTGCGGCGTCCACCAGAAATTTCAATTTATTTAATTCGATCATGATCTCTAAATTAGCCTCCGTTAAAAAGTTTATCTATATATAAGATATAATGGATTTTGTTTTTAAACTTGATAAATATCTCGGCTAAGTTCGTTAACCAGCCACAACCACCATGATGTTTTAAAATGATGGCAGTTCAAAAACTTAAAAGAGAAAAAAGACAAAAACGTAAAAAGCACACTTTCACAGAAATCTACCTGATTCTTGCTGCTAATTATTTTTAAGTAAAGACACGTGCATGAGAAATTAATATTTTTAAGCTATGAGCTTAATTCATGAAGATAGCTAGTAGTTTCTCGAAACGAGACTCGGAAAGGATGTTAAAAGTATTCCGTTAAGTAAAAAATAAAATTAATACTGTACATATACAAGAAATATTTTTCTGGGTTGTTCTGCCATGTCTCCGACCTCTTTGGCTGACGTTTCTGATCCCATTGTATGATCCATCATCGGGGCTGATGTCGCTGATGATGGACTCTGCAATGGTATCAAAAACGTCTAGGGAGGGAGGCTGGAGACAAATGGAAAAATAACCGAAAAAAACCTATGAGTGGCCGTTAAAACTTGAGAATATAAAAAATATAGTTTTCTCAACACCGAAATAAAATCCACGATATATAGTTTTTTAAGCTCTATAAAATTCTCTGTCTTCATCCTAGTAAAACGTGATAAAATGTTAGGAAACCTTATTATAATACAACATTATGTGAGCAGGCAGGTAGGTATGTATACAATAAGCGAAATACCTCTTATTATGTTTCCCTCATTCCTCTACCGGCTAATAATGTCGTAATATATGGCGAGAAAAATCCTTTCCCGTAATATTATCGCTATCTTATTTAATAAACTGAGCTAAACAGAATAAGCCGGGGTGGTGCGGCGGTTGGCGCGGGGGCTGCGACGGCCGGGGGACCGGGGGGACCGCGGAGGCCGGGGGGCCAGGGGGCCAGGGAGCTCCTGGCCCCTGGCTTCCGGTTATTAGTTGCCCGAGGGGATGCCCGCTCGAGCTTTGTTCCTTGCCCGCAATCCTTTATTTTTGAGTCTTTGCCGAGGGAATATTTTCTCAAAGACTTTTCTTTATAGTGTACTATTTTTCCCCACAAAGCGTTTGTCTATTATATATAATTAACCGTATAAAAATAAATATTTAAAGATAAAATTTTAATTTCTTCTTTATTTAGTCTGCGTTGATCCACTGTTGGATAAAGGCGTTTCATAATGACTGCCTTTTATTTAAAAAATTATTCGTACGCGGAGTTCGTGTCGTATCAATATTTTTACTACTTTCTACTAAGCGTTTGAGCTATAAAAATAAGACTTTCTTACTGGTGTCCTAGAATGAGGCTCGAACCCTCGACCATTAGATCACTAGGCAAGTGTTTAAACCACTAAACCAATAAGCGCGTCTTTCTTAGCATTCCCTCTAAGGTCGTGGCTTGTAATTGTATCCAAAATATTTAAATACGAATGTCTCGATACTGAACCATAATAATTGGTACTTATTTTCGTGTTTCAAATATTCTAGGGGTTCAGTACTTGAAAAGATAATTTTTTATTTTACTAACAAGCTGAAAACCATGCCATCCTCTGTTCTTTGCATCTAATTACTTCCTGCATCTTTTGGGGATGATTTACATTTCGGTTTCCAGCACGGAATTTATATTATATCACTCTTTTACTTTTAAGATTATCATCCCATCGGTGGAGGTATCCAGCATCCAGCCCATTATTATTTCGCGATCTACGTCTTTACTTATATTTTTATATCTTATCCTCTCTTTCAAGGACACTCTGAGCATAGTCCGTTCCATGGCTCGTTGGGCTACCTTGAACTTGTGGATGAATATTTTCTAAGTGTTGTAGTTTCGGCTATATTAGTCGGAATAGGGCTGCTAAAGAGATAAGCGAATAATATTAATAACAATCTCTTAAAAGTATAGTGTTGTGAATGGTTATTAAACATAATAGTGATGTGTTTTTTACAATATTCTTGTGTTATACACAGATATACAGAAATACTGACAAAATAACAATGAAAGTTATAAATTAGTACTAAAATAAATAAATATAAGAGAAGAATGAACAAATTAACGGGTAATGTAAATAAATCTGTTTGTACAGCCTGGTCGAGATGATTACCTTGGAGTCATTTCGGTGGTTTAGACACGTGAAACGTACGCGTGTGGAGAAGATAGTAAATACTCGTATGTGATGGCAGGCAATAGGAATCGATAAATACTTGGTACGATCAGGAAAAGACGGCATTATTAAAGTTTTAATGGCCCGTGTCCACGGAACGAGGTACGATGAGATAAGTTACATAGATTTAGTTGAGGTTAATCTTAGTGTTAAGATTAATCATTATTACAAACTTTAAATATGAATTAAATATATTAATCAGAAAGATACACATATAAAATCAATTGTATCGAAAACTATTGTTGTTGCGCCACCGGGATTCGAACCTGAATCTCTTTCATAACCGGGGAAGGTGTATTATTCAACTATGCTACAGCGACAATATTTTTAGCGACAAATTTTCGAACCTATATGTTACCTTTTTGATATTAATACAATTAATCGTTCCATAAAGAGCCATCTACTTTATTTTTACAGAATCTCAAAAACCTTAGACGCCAGAATTATTAATTCATTTTTATTAAATTTTGAACACATTGATACAAGGAGAACACACCTATGTTCTGAATAATTACAACTTCACAATAAGAATGTGTTCTCCTAATAAACATTATTACGTTGAGATAGCGCGGAGCGTATCGGAGGCTGTGATTGGGGGGCAGATCCTGAATAACGTATGAATACTGACACGGATGCTACTTCAATATCAGATGCGAATATTCAAATTACGTAGAGGGCCGTCAAAATCTTAGTAATTTGGTTTCGCGCATGTATACTGGGATACAGAAAGATCTAAATACATACATATATTTCTTTAATATTTGTAAAATTACTTTGTGGCAACATTTTATATAATACAAATTTAATCTATCAATTACAAAGATATACAAATACAATCAATTTATCGAAAATATATTTTTGTTGCTACCGGGATTCAAACCTGGATCTTTTCCTATCCGGTGAAATGTATTAACCGATTACACTACACCAATGTAGTAAGTTAACGACAAACTTTCTAACTAATATGTTGCACTTTAAAATTAATTATAAATTAAATCTGTCGTACCATTATTTGAAAGCAATCTTCTTTATTTATTTTAGGGTATCTCAAACAACTTTTAGTAAAATTCGATAGGAGACGCCAGAATTAATCATTAATTAATTTTATTAAATTTTGGAAACATTTAAGTTGGAACTTCACAAAAATAATGTGTTCTCCTTAAAAAAACATTATGTAAACAATGCATATTTTTTTGTTTAAACTACTATTTATTGATTTATCAACATGTTTCAAGACCAATGGTACCTTCATCAGGATACAAATTGTATTTTAAAATTAATAATACAAGTATGGACAAACAATATTTATAGTTTTGTTTTTTGTCAATGCTTGTACTTTTAACTTGTAACTTATAATTTTAGCACTTACACAACTTGCATTCTGATGAAGAGACTATTGATCTTACAACATATAGATAATTCAATATATAGTAGTTTAAAAGTGTTTTTTATTATTATTTACATACATATATATAGATGAAAATTACAATTGACTCTTGAAAAATGGCTTTTACGACAATTACGGTCCGTGTTCACGGAATGAGATAATTTTCAGAGATTAGGTTGAGATAAGTTTCAGAGATAAATAATGAGATAAATACTGAGATTGTTGATAGACATGATATAAGATTCGACTTGATAACAACAAACGTCACCTTGAATCCGTTACAACAACTTGACTAACAGAAGGCATTCAATTACGAACATTTAATACGTTTTACCGATATTATTCACAGCCGCGGATTGATTCAATTTGACACAACGTACGAAGTGAACATCAACGGTCAACAGATGTTTGTATTGGTATGTATACGGTGGACTAAGAATTTAATGGGTGTATAATATCTATCGCAAAAATTATTTCGAGACAAAATCTCATCCATGGATATGGGCCATAAGCGACGTGCGTGTGTGACATATTGTATAAAAGTGGACATGCAAGAGTGGTATGTATAGCAGAGGAATAGGGTGTTAGTAGCGTTCAATTTCTTCTGCCTATTTTAATCACTCAGTATTTTTCGATCTCTCTCTAAAGATTGTTGAATGAGTTTTAGAAAATTTTATAAAGTAATATTATTTAAATAACTAATATTTTTTATATGTTTAATAATTTTAATTAAATGTTATTTAATGAAATCTTGCCTTACTCTTAACATATACCAAATATTATATCTTATACATTGAACAATGCATTCACGTTAAGTTTTACAAAGAATTTACCTAAACTAATGACATCTTGTCTAACTGTTTATATATATTTGTACATTGATCATTGCACTTTGTTTACTACTATACCGAAAGAACACTGTCTACTATAATATAGTAAAATACTAGTGTAGCATGCAGGGTACCCAAATATATGTCTTAATTTGCTCACATGTTTTTCCGATTATAATTTAACATACTGTACTAAGAATCAAATAATTAATATTGATTGAAAAAACAAAAAGATATTCGTTTTATCAGCTTTGTTTTTTCAAAATTAACTTTAATGACGCCACGACAAAGGCTAGTTAGAAAAGAAAATATTGTTTTATCCCACATTTGACAATATGAACCGTGAGCGGAATTTTACACGCATATATTTGCACGTCGGAAACTCATACACTAGTATTTATATGACAAAATATTTATAGGAATGCAATTACATACACATTAAATAAATCAATTACATTTAAAAAAAACTATTTATCAAAATAATATTTAGTTGCAACCGGGATTCAAACCTAGACCTCTTCCTCTTCCTGAAAAGGCAAGTGCAACTTAACAGCAAAAATGTATTCTCCTTTAAAAAAAAGCAGTTTTATACACCCAGAACTTTAAACGCCGAGCATTTGTTCGATTGATTATATTTTTAGCATTGAAATACGATTTACGGTAACACCGGCCGTAACCGCGCAGCTCCAAAATCTGCTAGTAAATATAATGTTAACTAATTATGATTTTCTAATGAGCTTTCTAAATTTAACTATCACTTATGAGTGATTTATTATTTTTATTAAAAATAGTAAATGGCAAGCTGGACGTCCTTAATGTAACTGAATTGATTTAGTACCATATTACTGCGTGATGTACTAGATCGCTGGAGATGTTTTAAGTAAATGCATCTAATACAAATTATTATAGTGACGCACCCACACAGGTATTTAAGTCGTTATTTAAAAGTTAAAGTTTTATTAACTTTTTATTTATTTTTCTTTTCACATTTAATATAATATATAATATTTACATACTTCTCTTGCGTTATATTTAAAATCTATTTTAAAATATAAGCTGCATGCACATGTGAATATTCATATTGTTAAATGTCGTAAGGGCGAAGATATTAATAATTAATATAATTGGTAGTGCAACGCACGAAAGCACTGGTAAAAAGTCTGCATTGCACTTGAGAAGGTCTAACGAGAGAATTTTCAATCTTTAAAAGGTATAAAGATTTGATATTCGTTAAATTCTAAAAAAACTTGCCAGTGCTGAAGAACTAACAGCTACTGTTATTTCCGCCAAATTGTAGCTGCTACTTCGATGTGGAAAATGTTGTTCCAAAAAACTGTTACCCTTCTTTTCGGCAACCTGTAGTTAGTAGCTTCCATAAATACTGCAAACTTGGTTAATGTGAAATAAATTTACACGAAACATGAAACTTAATATTTACTTGTATAAGCGCCGCTGGAAAAACATGGAAAATATATGCAAAACAGTATAAAATATATTCAATTTCAGGCATCGCATGTGCATTCTGCTGTAAAATACCAAGCTACTGTTTAAAATATAAAATATCGCCTGACATAAAATTATAACTCAGTACTAAAAGTACTTTATTGTAATCAACTTTTAAAAAATAAACTTTTAGTTAAAGTTAATTATTTAATAAAATAAAACACAACGTTACGTACTTCACACTGCACTTAAATTACATATTAAAACGTTTTCGATGCTTACTGCATCATCTTCAGTAATAAACTAAAACTTACAACTAGAAGATATTTTAGGGGGAGGCTTTCTATGATAGGGAAAAAATTGGAGTGAAGTGTCTATTTCCTTTGTAATATGAATTAGAATAAAATAAATAGAAAATAAAAAAACTTATTTTATATACTCAAAAACTTCAAAATTATGTATGTGTTAGATGTAGTAATAATACTAACGTATTTAGTACGTAATGATATTGATTAACACTGAATTAATAGTTTTTTTTTTTAAATCATCTCCTTATTTAAAGTAGCAGCTCAAACTGTATTCTTTTGTGTCCGTCCTAAGATGGGCGTGCATACTACATTTTAAACAACTGAAATTTTATAAATGTAACTCTAATGTAATGATAATGTCATTCTGAAATACCCTATCATTTTCTATCGATCTGCGTCGTGCTTGTCTTTTTGTTCTTTGTATACCTCTAAGTCTCTTGCTCTCTGCTTACAATTTTTCCCAACAATTTAATGTAGTTATGCAGAAATTTCAAATTGTGATAATAATACCTTTGCAAAAAGGGTAAATAATTCAATTTACACAACACTTTAAATCATCTTTACTTTTAAAATGATAAATAATGTATGAGAATCAAATTTTGTGTCACTAAGAGGATTTAGGATTTTTTTTAGATTTCAAATTCGATCATTGCGAGCAATACAATTTTCAGAAGGCGATTATTATGCATTTTTATATGAAATCGTTCGGGCTATTTTTGGCAAAACGTATGATATATTTTTTAATTGTGGTGTGGCTGCTTTCTGCAAAACTGAACGTTTATTTGTCTGATGTTATCTACTAAAATAGGAGTCGAAATAATTTATATTGCTTCTTCACTTACCTCGGAGAACATAACCTGAGTAGATATGTTTATTAAATTTTAGATAAAATCTTCCCCGATAGCTACTTCGTAAATGTCGTTTCTAAGAGTTGAATAATGAATCAGTTTGCAGATTAAACATTGAAGTTTTCCCAGTGCACGTAATAACGAGCAACCTTTTCATTAGGTTTCTCCCAGACAGAGGTAATATCGCTAAGTGTTCCTTCTCCGGATAAAAGTAATTAATCCATTAGTCTGGGTGGATTGTGGGTGGTTTTCTGAGCGGTAGGTGGATGAGGAAAGGGGCTGCACCGATTTCTGCGATACTCACTAAAACTAAGCTTTGCCTACGGGTCTGCGCTAGAACGTGAGTGTAATATGTAACATTGAGCTCGTATCTGAGTTGAATTGGAGATATTCAATAGTCTTGTTAATATCTTAAATGTACTTACTAGATTATCTATTTGTAAAACGTTAGTGTGGTGGACTGTAATATATTCAGTAGACTCCGATTCTCTATTATCCGGACTGCATTATCTAGCCGGGGCAGTAAAATATTATGAAATCTTTCAATACAATTTCAAAATTGTATTATTTTTTGTTATGTGTTCTAGAAAATCAAACTAGTGAAATTGCAAAATAGAATATGCACTCGTACACGGCTGGCTTAGGAAACTGGCTTTTTTTTTGGTATGTCTACGGATTACATATACGATATACGCCTTTTGGAGGTCAACCGATCAAGACTATCGTGACCCGTGTCCATAGAATGATGAGATAAATCTAAGAGATTAAGTTGAGATAAATCTCAGTACGTACCGTGTACGTGAGTTGAGAATTTTATCTGGAAATAAATTCAGAGATCAGCTAGAGTGAGTAGAAAAACTTAAAATCACTACCGGAATTCGAACCTGGATCTCTTTTCCAATCCGGGAAAGGTGCATTATCAACTATGCTACAGCGACAGTATTTTTGACGACAAATTTTCGAACTATTATGTTACATTTTTTCATATTAATACATCTATCGTTCCATTGTTTGAACAACAATATTTTTTGATAAAATTGATTTTATATGTATATCTTTATAATTAATACGTTTAATTAGTATTTAAATTATCACAGACCTATGTTTTGAATAATTACAACTTCACAATAAGAATGTGTCCCCTTAATAATATATAAGTTTAATCAAATTGTCCAAAATTTAATAAAAATGAATTATTAATTCTGGCGCCTGTTAAAGGTTTACTCAAAGGTATTTAAGATTTCGTAAAAACAATGTAGATGGCTTTTAAATAATGGAACGATAGATGTATTAATTTGAAAAAGTGTAACATATTGGTTCCGTAGGTACACGATGTTCTATTTGGCAGCAAAACTCGACACTTGCGCACAAACGTAATATCCATAGATATCTACAATATTTATTCTGAAAAGATTGATAAACAAAAGCAATTAATTCATTTTAACTGCTACTGGAGAGATTGTCTCGAGTCAAAAATCTCATTCGTGAACACGGGCCACCAAAATAACTATTTTTAAAACATTGTTTTCAAATCGATAGAAAATAATGTATTGTATATAATATTGCAGTGTTTAATAAAAAATGTAAATAATTTAAAAACCTCTTCAATAACTGCAAAATTACTATGCGAGTTATTTAATAAAAAAATATATATTTATACGAGTGGGCTAACTTGGATTGACTGATGTAAAATGCATAAAAATTTTGTAATTTTAATATTTATTAAAAAAAAAGATTATTAAATTAAAGTGTACTTTATTAACTTATTTTTATTGTATGTGTTAAAAATAACACTATTTAAATGACCTCAATTTCTTGTTGACAAATAATTGCTTTTTCTAAAGTATTTTGCATTATATTACGCAACGTTTCTGTCTCCTAATTTGTTATTTATACACGAATATTTTGTTTATGTTTCATGTAAACTTGAGTAGCCCCACAGAAAAAAATTAGGCACCGTCAAATCTGGAAAACGGGTAGGCTAAGCAAACTGTGCATTTTTTTAAATTAGCCGGTCACCGAAAATAGATCGTCGCGAATCATAATAAAATTCAATAATTTTAACGCGCTCTTGCACTAGGTATATAGCCATTATAAACCTTAATAAATTCTTTATCATCTGCAAAAATATATATAATTAAAAATAAACCCCACCAAAGTTATACATTTTTAAAAACAGTCAGCCCACATTGGCCCACCCTTTACCACTGTTTATTGATAAATCAACATGTTTCTAGACTAATATTTCCTTCTTCAGGAAACAATGTACTAATACTAAAATTATAAATGCAAGCATAGACAAAACTAATACTATAAATATAAGTGGTGGGTAACTAATTAGGAACTAAAGTGGAAACAAATTTAAAAGGTGACTATTTGTAAAAAGCATTTGGTTATTAATAATGTTTAATTTGCTATTAACACTTTTTATTATATCTAAAATCTCTAATTTATTTAACTGTAAACATAACAAAAATATAATAATTAATATTAATAGTAATAACTATTCTAAATATGCCAATCATCTTTTGAAAATAACCAATATTTTGACATTAATAAGGGTTTACAGTTAGATAAATTAGAAATTTTAGATATAAGAAAAAGTATTAATAGCAAATTAAACATTAACAGACAATGTCTAATGCTGGCGGCATATGTTACAAACCATATGGACAAATCATAAAGCAAACAGATCCAAGGATAATAGATCCACAATACAAATACGTATATTGAAATATTTTGGACATATCACAAGATATACGGATGCAATTAAAAAACTGGTGGCACAAGGCAGAGTCGAGGGACTAGGTGAGGTCTGTAACCAATGGCAGATCGGAGCAGATGATGTCAAGTAGTTTTGGCTGTGAACCAATCATTTTCATGGCCACTACCGATTATATCATATTTCAAGTTAAATGGTGTTTCTATGTATGAAAGTAAAAATGCAACGTATTTTATATGTTTATTTTATTGCTAAAAATGTTATGCACATTTTTAACGCAATTGTGTGATATATTGATTTATCATCACAACAGGCTAATTTATCATCACAACATACTAATTTATCATCACAACAGGCTAATTTGTCATCACAACAGGCTAATTTATCATCACAACATACTAATTTATCATCACCGCTGTTTGTCAGCGGAGTTAGATAGAGATACCGTAGTACCAAACTCGTCTGTCCTAACACACAACTCTTTTCTCATTCACATTCATTCATCTTTTCATGCAAGTCCGTTGATTGTTAAGCTGTTAGTTAGTTTAGATTGGATCTGTTTAGCTGGTAGTGCCAAATTTTCCGCAGACACATTTCTGGTGCCTTCAACGTACATTCGCGCCATGTTCCTTTCTTATTTATTTATTCTTTTTATCAATTAGTTCTATTCATAACTAAACCATTTATGCGAATCTTTTTTGAATTCTATTCATTATCGAAATATGAGTTTTATATTTTCTTCTAATTTATTTATTCTTCACAGCACTACATTTACCACATATACTCGCATTTCTACTGCATTCTATCTACTTTAATTTGTTTTCTCGTCTGCCCGCTTCAGACTTCACTTTCATTAGTGTTGCTACCAGGACTTCACTGTATCGTTAGTCTTGACTCATCGGACAAATTTTAATAACAACCTTATTGAAATAGGCTATACATAACGCAATGTAAGTTTAAAGATGAAGCATACTTAAACAAAGCGGAAAATATGTATAAATATTTTTTATATGTCTATAAACTTAGTTGCAAGGATTGTGCTGCATTTTATATTGGTAAAACGGGTAAAATTTTTAATATAAGAGTAAGGAAGCATTTGAGATGTTTGAACAATAGTGGGTTTTCAGAATTTGCTAATCATTTGTTAGAAAATGGTCATAATTTTGATAAAAAATTGGGATTGTCAATTTTGCATATAAACGGTGTTGGTCACAAATTAAATAATTTGGAATCGTTGGAGATAAATAAAGCATGTAAAACTAATCAAAAAATTATAAGCAACCAACTAAATTTAACTACGAGTCCCATTCTAAAATTTTTTTCTAAAAATTATTCGAGTAAATTTGTATTAAGTAATGATTTGAGTTAGGTACTAAAAAATTTTTTTTTTTTTTAAAATAGATAGTTATGACATCCTGAAGAAGAAAATGGTATTTTTCGAAACCGGTAGATGTATTTAAACTCATTTTAGTGGTTAATAAAACAAAGATAATAAATAAAAATAAAAATATTTTTTTACACAAATTTAATGTGAATGTGTCTTTCTATCCTCGTGCTCTCGTGGAATATTTGAATGGTAGTGTCAAAACTTGTTCCGCTTCGGAAAATGTGAGCATGACTTGCACCATGGCCGGGGATCGCCAGGAATACCAATGGTTATTTGTCACAGTGGCGTGACGTACCTGTCAGGGCTGTCACAACTCACGAACCTGGGTTGACAAACATTTACACTCATCAGCATAGTCGCGACAAATAACGGTTCGCCTCAGCACATTCCTCCCCCGTCGGTGTACTGTTTATGGTGTTAATTTGGGGATGCTTCAACTTGGCGGAACTACAGGGTTAACTATTTGTAATAATACATTCCCATTGCTAGCGCGGGTCGGAAGTATTGTAGTGTGGTTTGTACAGTACACGTGCGTAGGGTTGACACAATTATAATATTACCAGCAGCACTAGAATTATAATGTAAGTTAGCTATCAAAACGAACAAAAATGACATCCAAATGACATGTAAGAATTGTGAATAAACAATTTCTATGGTAAGTAAGATAACATAGACAAAAGAAAAGATGACAGATGTCAATATACGATTTCGATAAAATATGTTTTGTTTTTTTACTCGGAATAAAGACAAAGACAATACACTTCATTTCAAATTGAATACATATTTATGTATTATTATTGAATATATAAAAGAGAAAACATTTAAGTAATCTTAATCTAGAAATATTAAAAACACGCTGGATTTTGTCCTTCTAGCGTCTCACAGACCTGTCCGCTTAATCAAGCACTATACAGCCACTACATTACGGCTTCCTTCTGGATCCAATACATCTATCAAATCATTAAAATAAATGGATAATCGCAATATATATTAAGGATATTTCTTATCGATTATAAACAAAAGTTATTTTTATTTTTTAGGGATAAATTGTGTTTTGGTTACTATGCTTATGTGTGTATTATGGCAAAATGTGGTCGACTGTGCCAGATGTACTATAGCTTGAATAGACGAGTGCCCCATGTAATTCACCCTTTCACTCACATGTTCGTTTGACTAACAACGCGGAGAGTGTGTGTGGGTGTGTGCGTAAATGTGGCCAGAGCAGATGGAACAATAAAGATTACATAAACTTGTCACGAGTTTATTTGATACTTGGAATACAATTAGAGATATACATATATTCAATAAGAGGTCTACAATGAGAAACGTTGCTAATGAACTTGTCAGGGAGCTCGGCTGCGAGAGATGAGGTGCTCACAGATCGGTTTCGTGGACGGTTGTATATTGTAATCGGTACCAGGCGTGTTTATGAGGCTGTTGATAGACTATTTATACGCCCAGGTGTTTGCAAGGTGTGTTCAGGGACGGTTGGCGTTGTTGTTGATTGTGGAGGTGGTAAAAGTAAGAATTAGGGGGATAACGTAACACATAATACACTTTTTATGGTTGAGAAGTGAGATACTCCGTTAAAAAATAATCATAAATTTTATTTTCGCAGTAAGTAATCACTTTTGTGGTTTGACATATTAGATTAAATAAAACACAATTAATTTGTATAAAACCACGAATTTTATCAATAAGCTCTATATTAGGTATGTTTTCTTCTGAATAAATTAAATATCCATCAACATTGTACTTTCCCCTCTCTCGATGTTCTGTCTATTGTCTTAGTTTGTCTCCCTCTTTTTCATACATGTGTATGTATTTTGTTTCTCTCTTTTGCATATAATTTTATATGATGTCTCTTTCTTTTTGTATTTATTGCTAGTTTTAAATACGCCCTGACGAAGCTCGAACTAAGCGAAGTGATTGTGTTTTAGTTAATAATCTAATTAAAAGTTATGTTACAAATTGACAGTAAATAAGTTATTAAAAACTACCGCTTAAGTACAAAAGTGCATATGTCACAAGTCTAATCATGTGACATGAATTACAAAGCGAATGGTGCAAATTTGGTTTACAAAGCGTATGTTATACGTTCGAATAACAATTCACTACGAATAATACAAATTCATTTTTAAACTGAGCCCGTGTCATGAAGAATACATCCATGGATAAGATATTTTTGTAGTAATTAAGAATTTAAGGCAGAGTGTCTTACCATTATTTTTATGAATTGATAAAACGATAAAATTGGCAAATTTCAATTTTATTTTAAATACGATTTAGGTCGATATGAGACTTTTTAATTTGGAAGATATTTACATTTTTCAAATAGAAAAAGGAACTACTTCATTTCTTTTACAGAAAAAAATTTTATAGATAGATTTTTCCAAGATTTTACTAATTCAGGTTGATATAAATGCAACGCTCTGGTCGTTACGCAATCAATATTTATGGTGGTCACGAGGAGATGGCGGAAGGGTAAATTAAATTAATACGAGTTCTATATACAAATTTATTTACAACAAAAGAAAAATTCTTATATCTATCTTTTTGAAAATTATTATATCTAACCTTAATTAAACGCGAGCTCACTAATTGTATTGTCGTTCACTCACTTTATTGTTTCCTTCACACTTGTAGCCAGCTGCATAGGGGCACCCCGGAGCAGGTCCGGTGCGTTCGACGGGTGTAGAGCAAGAGACAGCTTCGGTTTGGCAGAAACCTACCCCGGCCAATGCGCGGGGGAAGGGGGGTAGCGACCCTTCTTCCGCTGTGGATGCATGTTAGGAGCGGGCGAGGAGGGGCTTGCATTGCCTGGCGCGCGGCCCGCACAGCAATATTGAAATAATGTTAAATAATAATTTAAAATTCGCGCCGAAAATAATATTCGTAATATGTGAACGTCACACGTGGGATGCGACCGTAACAACGTTATTACGATCTGTATATATCGAATATTTTAAGAGTAATAGCATTATTAAAGATCATGTTTAGTATATCTGACAATGTGGCGATTGATATGATGGGAGGTGGTTCAGTGATTATTCCGCACATGAAAACTCCGCACACGAAAACTGTGGAAACGAAAACTGCGCACACCAGATTTTTTAATTACAAATTTCATTATAAAAGAGAATACGTTATTATTGTGAAGTTGCAGTTTCTTCAGAATATAGTTCTGTGGTATTTTAATATAAATTAAATGTAATTTCTCCGGATGGGAAAAAATCCAGGTTCGAATACCGGTAGCAACAATACTATTTTTTCGGAAAATAGATTTTTTTCTGTATATCTTTCTAATTGATACATTAATATTAAAAATTTAACATATTTTGTATTTAAAATTATTTAAGAGTTAGTCTATTCCATATTCTTTGAGTTATTCTCTATATTAAAAATATGTACTTTCGTGTGTCTTCTTAAGAACCTCTGATTACACTGGGAAGATAAGGTAATATACGATAAATTTTCGTGTGCCAAATAAAGTGCGCGTCCGTCCTCTCTTGGCGGCGCTAGCCTCTAGTCATATGGTAAAATTTTGCATTTCCACTGATGGCGATTGTCTCTAACAGAAAATCTTATATAAATCTCTCCCGTGAATACGGGCCATTATGTGTGATAAGATCTGAAACATTAATTTTTGAATTTATGTTTCAGCAAAGTTTTTGATTCTCCAATCATAATAGTATATGAATTATCTCTTCAGTTATATGTTTAAACGCTTTTATTATAATATTACCAAGAATTATAAGCGTATAATAATATATTTTTAAGATAGAAACATACGTAATGGGAGTCCTTTATTAACATTACGCTCATACGTATCTATTTACAGACTCAAGTCGCCAGGAATAAAAGTTAGAAGTCGTGGATTTATGAAATACTCGTCTCAATGTCTGGATTAGGGAATGGGTGAAGGATAGCTTTAGAGCAGAGATAGTGAACCGATAACACGCGGGCGAAATGAAAAAAATATTTGTTAAACCTACCTAGGTTCACTTGATTTATTAAAAAAACAAATTTAACATGAATAATAAATGTATATTATTTGGTGGTACAATTAGAATACATTATACATTATAATCAAAACCAAGTGGATTGATCAGAATTAATAATTTCTCAAATGTGATATTATATTGAATTTTATATTAGTTGAAATTAAACTGTTGGTTTTAATAATGATTATTTTTATTCAGCGGTTCTCCCAGTAAATTTTCCAGCATTTGAAATAGCGACTTAAAAAATATCTCACTTTCACATTGTGTTTTATTTTCACATTAATATATATTACGTGATCGATACGATGCGCCTTCTAAATCTTTTTGAAGTCGTTTTTGTTATCAATACCGGCGTCTCTCACATTCAGTCAGTATTTTGTTATCTTAGCTATTTCCCTAGTAACTGTGATGTCAAATTGTCATATAAGTACAGTATACATTGCTGATTGAATGCATTGATGATTTATGCATTCTAAACATACTAATGTTTAATTTTAATTGAAAAAAGTTACTCGTTAAATTTGGTATTAAGTTTTAAGAGATTTGTAAACGGCCATTCTAACATTTTGTATCGTGGGAGGACGAATTTTGGTTCTACGATAAGAATATTAAAATTTTTGAAACACAAAGATTTTTTTAAATAATTGGGCAAATATGATAGAAACACTTGTAGAAAAAGATTTGCCGCCGCTACTCTAGAGTAATCTTTTTACATTTTTTGGAATGAAAAATAGAAATATGTACATATTTAAGGACTGCCTTCTGATATATGGATTACCACCCCCGCGCGAAGGTGGGGTAGGTCTGTATCTCGTACGATTCCCCTGAATCCTCGTCGGATGATTGATTTTCCTCTTCGGAGGAGATGGGTATTGAGATATCGCGGGATCAACGCGGTGTGCTCGCTCGGCGAGTGAGTAATATATTTCGGCAAACATCTGCCGAGATATTGAATTATGGTAATGAACATTGTCTCCGGGAGCGCGGTACATATCGGAGGCCGCTACGGGGCGGGGGCAGATCCTAAATTACATATGAATACTGAGAAATCCAGACGGAGGCTTCTTCAGTTTCAGATACTCTGATATTCAAATTACAACGACGGTAGTAAAAATTTGACTAATGCGGAAACATTCACGTGTACGTATGTGGGCTACAGAAAAAATGCTACTCTTGACTCACTGGTGTGATTGTGATTGATATTCGATAATATCAGTGATTGAAAACTGCGACTGTGATCACAGTTTCATTACTAATACGCGTGCGCCGCACGATATCACAATACACGAAATAAATACATAAATAAAAAAACACAATTTTGACCGTATTTACTTACATTATTCAAACTTCACTTGCGTAAAAAACTTATTCTAGCATATATAATTAATATATTGTGGGGTAGAAGGAAATTATTAATATTAAAAATATGGTCAAAAATCCTCATTATTCTATTCCAGTAAACCAAGATAAACACCATTGCTTATGTAAATGCCTTCGATAGCCGGTTCCCAGATTTACGATTAACAATAAGCTCACATATGATATATGAACCGTACTGACCTTTTTAATTTTGCTGTCTTTCTGGTCCGATGTTGTTAGCTGGGTTGTTTTTTTTAGATTTCACTGGTGGTTTATTTGGACCGCTGGACTGGTCGAAGCGCGGGATGTAATAAAAATGACGCCTGACGGTTACCGTCTTCTTAGCTTCCGAAAAAAAGGCGGCAATACTCACGTACACACGTGTGCATTATTATAAACCGGGAAATCCAGCGGTGCCAATCGAAGTAACAAGGCGCGTAAGCATCCATAATACACGAACATGAATGTCAAGCCGACTTTGAAGACGAATTATTATTCGTATACTTGATCTTTCTGATCTCATCAATACAAACACTCATATGTCAATGATGTTCATTATTAATGCAACAGTTTGTAAATTTATATATTTTATTTAGACAGACTGTTCAGTATTTTCTGGATCTAATTTTACTTATATAGAGAGAGTATTCTAAAAAAACGTAAAAAAGTTTCACTACACTATAGTGAATTCGACGATGAGGTCATAAATAAAGATTTATCACTATTTTCCATCTGGTACTGTTAGCGTGGTGTTTAACGGAGATTGCTTTAAGAAACAACCCAATGGAGTGTTAGAAACTGAGTACGTTTTTCTGTTTTTGTTGTGTAGTGTAGTGCTTAGCAAATTTGTATGGACGTGGTTACACAAACCTACACTGCAGGGTGGCCCAAAAAAGAACATGAGAATATTTCGTAAAATGTGATATAATTATATCAAAATTAGTTTAACTATATCAACAATAGCTTAAATAGTTTTACTAATTTAATATCTCACTCGTTTATCTATATTACATTTTATTTCGATAATTTCTTTAATTATTCATTTTTCCAATGTTTATATTTGTATTTTTTCAAATTATTGCCCAGAATGATAAAAACCACTGCAGAAGACCGCATTCTGATCAAAAATTTGCGAATTGTAAAACGTTGGGGTGCTAGGCAAATCACTAAAGAGTTTCAAAACAATGCCTGGAGTATAGCTAGACATTACAGCATAACTGGACATTACAGCGGGATGGAGCTCCATCTCACACAGCCAGAAATACAATCAACTTTCTTCGTCGTGAGAATGTTAATTTCATCGAGCCAGATATGTGGCCACCGAACAGTCCAGATTTAAACCCAGTTTATGATGCAATATGGGGTGTTTTGATGATTTCTGATTAGCTAAATATTGTGCAAAAAATTAATTATATTATGTGTTGAAAAATAACTCATGTATTACGAGATATTCTCACTTTTTTTGGGCCATGAAAATATTCGATCTGCGTACGAAAATTCAATTTAAGTTAATTTAATTACAAACAAATTAAATTAATTCCAGACTGCTGTTCATAAATTACAAATCTTTGTATACATAATGCTGATCAGACCATGTATGCGTCAGATATGAACACGAACTGAAAAAAGTGAGTGTACTCTGGATGTTTTTAAAAGGAAAATTTTGAAACATATCTTTGAACCGGATTTAGAAAATGAATTTTAACGAGCTCTGTAATGCGAGTGTATGAAAATTAAAAGTTATTTGTGATTAGATCATGTGGAGAACAGCGAACAGCGAAATCATTGTAGAACACTAGACCAGGAGCTCGAGAAGACCGAAACTAATATGAAGCGGTATGTCCTCAGACATATACGTCTTAGGACCGGCTGGTCATCAGTAGTACCTATTTACAATAGTAACTTTTTATTATGGTAACTTTTTACTACAGTGACTTTTTATTATGGTAACTTTTTACTATAGTAACTTTTATTATGGTAACTTTTTACTATAGTAACTTTTACTATGGTAACTTTTTATTATGGTAACTTTTTATTATGGTAGCCTTAACCTATAGTAACTTTTTACTAACACCCGTAGTAAAAAAATTTTTCAGGTTGTTGATACATCCAATTTACTACTATCAAAGCATAGATAAAGATGTCTATAGGCACAACAAATAATCATGAAATATGTCTTATTATCTTTATCTATGGAATTTTTCGTCCAGGCGTTCGAAATCTGTCACTTTGGTTGTTAATTTTTTTCGTATTATGTGCTAATGTATATTAAACAACGAGACCATCATTGGACAAACTCTCATCATGAAAATTGCATAATAAATACTATCGATTATTGTTTTTACAATCGGAAATCAGAGAGTAAAATAATTTTAGTACGCGATGTACTTTCGAGAAGTATATATTTTTTTACTAACGATTAAACAACCTGTTTTAGCAAAAATTTTTACTTTACTACCTTTTTTTACTATAGTAAAAAGTTACTACTGAGCACACAACCGGTCCTTAGAGATACAAAGCTGGAGAAAAACTGAGATCACTTGAGCATAGGAGCTGCATAACCAATAGTGATGTTGATACAATATACTGATTGTTATTGGATTACTTGTATTATTTATACAATTATAATAAACATTTATTTTCGCACTTTGTTTTTCATTAAATTCAATGTTTTAGTTACTGTTCTTATTTGTTTTTATTTTTATTAATATGTTTTATTATAATATTGCACTAATATTACCTTATATATATTTTTTTTTTTTTTATTTACACCCTAATCCAGATTTGTTTTGAGAGTTGTTTACTCTCGTTTCGATTCGTCAGTATTATATTTTTAATTTTTAACATCTTAATACCATCAATGGTTGGCTCCGGTATCATCGTACCGGAGCCATACCTGTACAATTTAACGTGAGACTCGTTATCACATTAAATTCAGAAGGTAGTCAGAAACAAGATATATAAATCATACACTCCCAAAAAGGGAGGGTAGACGTCACATTTATATGTTGCAGTCGCAGAACTTGGTCATAGTCCGACTGAAATTCACCCTGTCCAGGTCGCAAGAGGTGCGAGGGAGAGCCAGTAGAATGCTCCGTCAGGTCTCTCTAGCCATTGCTCTTCCCGGCATCGTCCATCCCAGCAACCCCCAATGGAAGACCCACACCCTAATAAATCCCGAAAATGTCTAATACTATACCTTATATGGTAAACTGCTATATTACCTTATCTCATGTACTTCATTACTACTTTGCCTGAACATAAAATTTATAATTAGTTTCACATGCTATAATATTTAATTTAATAACTTGGACAGCTAAAAAAAACTTATAATTTCGTGAATACGATATTTTGTGTAAAACCTTTTTAAACTGCAATGCTAAAATGATCGAGTAGTCGTATCTAAAAATTATGTTTTGTATTCAGTTTTTGACAGATTTTCGTACTGTACTGTAATGTAAATAAATACATTGAATATATAAAAAATAAACCATCACCTCTACGGCCCAGCGCCGAATATATCCGTCGCAAAAAATACTTTGCACCTCGTCCAGTGACGTATTAATCCATCGTTACGTAATTTATTTACCTGCTTTAAACGATACCTACCAGCCAGAGACTTCAATCAATGACATGTATTGCGCAGTGTGGAAAGAATGTAAATAAATATTCATTATTATTTTGTCCCAATCTGTACTGCCATCTAGCGGATTTTCTTACCAACACTTGTAATACAACGTACAATATATGCATACGTTAGCGTAATTATATTATAGATATGCAATACAGTTAAACCTCTATTTATTGAAATAACCTATCAATGTGGGAAAATAGAAAATAGTTACATTTTTTATACTTAAATGTTTAATAGATATATTCTAAAAAAGATACACATTTCACATGAAAATGCATGTGTCTCTCTGTCTCTTTCTCTCTCTCTCTCTCTTTCTCTCAAATGTTTCGCTTATAGTTTACGGGTGTCGTTAATCGAAACCGAGCATTTAGCTACGAAGAATGCTGCGTAATTTTAACAATTAATACGGTAAAATAACGCATACAGGAGCGATCCGTGCAATATATTTTTGGGCGTTTTGTGTGAAATTAATTCGGGACTGGAAGTAATAAACGATACATGCGGGAAAACGATTATTCGAGAAACGATAAATCGAGATTTCACTGTATGTTTCTTTTGTTACAAATCGAATTGTTCCGCATGTCAAAATAAATACTTTACACTTCATTCGAGTAAATGACTTGACATATTTTCAAATGAATGAACGTTTATTTTTGTGCGTCGTAGAAGTAGAAATGTTGTGCGATTTGATGGAAAAAGAGTAAATAAATTGCTATTCAAATTGAGACAATGAACACGATAAAGCCATTATCGTCGTTTCCTAATGGTGGACCAGCACGTCACCCGTCACCCGTCACCCGTCACCCGTCACCAGGGGACATCACGTCTTATTTCTATCTTTGACATTTATTTAACTATGCGTGATCATTTATCCTATTCGAATTTAAAAAGTAGAGTGCTGTCATCTATGTCATTCATAAAGTCATTAATAATTTCAATTAATTCTCCTTACAAATTAAATATTTTTAAAAATTTATTTATATATTATATACAATTTATCCCGAATCATTTTGTCATAGTTACATATTTTTTTATTTTATTAAATTCAGTAATTATTAACATTATCATCATAATACCACCATAGGTTGGTTCCGGTATTATCGTACCAGAGCCACACCTGTACAATTAGACGTGAGGCTCGTTATCACATTCAATTCAGAAGGCAGTCAGAAAGAAGGTATATAAATCATACACCCCCAAAAGAGGAGGGTAGATGTCACATTTATGTATTGCAGTCGCAGAACTCGGTCACAGTCCGGCAAAAATTCACCCTGTCCAGGAGGTCGCAATAGGTGTGAAGGAGAGCTAGTAGCATGCTCCGTTAGGTCTTTCTAGCCACTGCTCTTCCCGGTATCGTCCATCCCGGCAACCCCCAGCGAGAGACCCACACCCTAATAAATCCCGAAAATGTCCGAAATTCCTTTCATTTCTTAATAGGTCATCATTCTGGGGGATCCGATGAGCTATTTCTTCTCATCTTGCAGTCATGATCTCACGTGCATAATTCATAAACACGCAGTCCCAGAAGATGTGCTCCGGCGTCTGCCTCACCTGAGCGCGAACGCACCACGGTTCACGGACAAGTCCTAAGTCGAAGAGTTTACTCATGAAATGCCCATGACCCGAAATCATCTGCATCTCGTAGTGGTCCAGCGCCGGAGGACCACCCCCACCTTTCATTTTCGCCTCCACGAAGGGGTGAAAGGTGTAAGTCCATCTGCCCTGTGTGGCAGCGTCCCACCTTTCTTGCCACTTTCTCAATGTGACTCTTCACATTCGCATACAAATTAAATAACTTAATTATTTTCAATTCATTTAACGTATTTATCAAAAAATGAAAAGAACATGCTGCTAGGCTCTGCAAGCAGCTACCAGGTGACCAGTGTTTCTAGAATTGCTAAAACAGGAAAAATACAGTTGAGTCTATTATTTTTTGTCTAACGTCTAGTGAAATAAATAAATAAAGCAGCTTCGAATTACATGTTTACAAAAATTTGCTGGGCCAACTCCATCGGACATAACAATCGTGCCGAGTCTGCGCCGTGTTGAATATATTTTTTTTGACCGAGTTTTGCGACTTCAACACATAAATGTGACGTTTTCCCTCCCCTTTGGGGGTGCATGACTTCTATAGCTTCTTTCTGGTTGCCCTCTAAATTTAATATGATAACGAGTCTCGCATCGAATTGATACATACTGCACAAGTATGGCATGTAACAGCAACCAAATGTAATAATTGTATAATATAACAATGGAAAAGAAAACTCAACTATGAAGGGACGCCACGAGGTTTTAGTGACTAACTGTTCTAACTTTAAAATATATTCCAAAACAACTTTGAAGATTTTGTAAAATATTGCACGTGTTGCTTTGTTGCGAGGAATCAAATCGAGAATAAACAACTCTCAAAACAATTCCGGGATAGGGTGGGACCCTTTGGGGTTTCCTTCATGTCACCGGGTAATTATAAAAAATCAGATTTGTTTGTATGATGGCGGAGTAAAATGTGAATATAATAAATATAATTATTCAAGGTGTTATAAACATGTACATAATTTACAAACATCACACCTCACAGAAGTCTTGTAAAGTTTGCATTTCATTTTAGGCCTACAGACGGCCCATGTTAATTTACGTTATTTTAGCTATCTAGAATTTAATATATTTTGTGTGTAAGAAAATTAACTAATTAAAGTTTTGTATATATAGCGTGGTAGATAGAATACAGGCGCTTATTTAATTAAATCGTATACACAAAGAAGCTTAAAACGTTTGAAATGTGGGTGTGCAGATGCGTCTTTAAAATAAACTGGACCGATAGTGTAAAAACTACTGAAAGTAAAAATAAATAAAGGACATAATAACATAAATGTACTTTAGAGGCATATCATGGGACACCGTGAAATTCACGAGGCACTGCACCTTATAACAATAGATAATACATGGTAAAATAAACGGACGAAGAGTCCTAGCAGAGAGAGACCTTGACACACACATCAGTGGCGGTCGGTGACTCTTTGTAGAAGGGATGCTGGAAAATAAATTTATACCCACTATCAAACATATAAATCTATAGACTAGCCCGCGAACGAGATGCAACTACTACTGTAAAATTAGCTCTTTACTTAAATCTTTTACGCTGCGCAACATCAAGTACAGATCCATTTTTATTTATTTAAACGATGAATTAAATAGATAACTGCAAGATATTCAATGATTTAATACTTCGGCTCCAAGTATTCAAGCCAAACTGTCAAAAATGCGTCATACAAACAAATTTCTCAATACAATCTGCTCCACTGAACTGAATGCGCATGCGCGAAAGTCGAATACTTTCAAACTTTGTGGATGCGGAACGAATGATAGAATCCACCGTTTAAACGCATACGTATTTCAACTCGCTCCGTGCGCGTGCCGTGTCGTAGTATGTGTTATGACTGGTCTCTAAAGAACAGGACGAATTTATTTGCAGTAGTATAATTTTCGGCTAGAAACAAAAAGTTAAAAGCTTTTTGACTCTAGAGCACAAGGGATGCCGAGCATCCAAAGCATGTATGAAGCGACCGCGCTTGATACACAAGCACCTGCTTCCTGGCGAGATACAGGATTTTTAAGGATTTGTTGTTAGATGGGGGTCACCAGTCTAGAAGTTATTGTTGTATTGTAATCGATATGTGTGATCTGAGTTTTAGAGTCACTCAGATGGAGTAATCTACGTTTATAGGTTGTACGGTTCGTATCAGAAGTTTCGTTTTGTGCGTGGTGAGACTGAAGGCCCTAACTTTTTGCTCTCACTTTTCTAACGAATTGTAATCAATAAGTAACGCTCGCTCCGCTCTAACTATGCAGGTATTCTCCCTTAAGTTTTATTCGTGTACACGTACCCTAAAGATTGCCCTATTGGAAAAAACTAGTTTACCCTTCCCAAACCATGCAGTAACACAGGTCAACCATCATAATTAAACCTGTAATATTTCTGTATATAAAATAAACAGCATAAAATTCATATTTTAGATAATCCTAAAGAAAATATTAATGCTTAGGAATAACTAAACAAACCAAAAACAATTGTTTTTTTCCATTCAATCCGTTGTAAAATTAATACGTTAGTAAAAATACAATTTGTGATATGAAAAACAGAGATCATACACTATTTTCACAGTGAAAAGAATAACAAACATACAAATATAATTGATTCTTTCTCACTAATTAAATGAAGAGAGATAAGAAGGAAGAACACATTGTATAGGACTTAATGAATGCTCTAAATTATATTATTAATAATTTTTTCAAAATTGAATGCTCAATATTTAGAATAAATTCATGGCATTGAAGCCATTTAAGCTAATAAAATCATTTTTTCTCACTGTTATCTATGGTAACATGAGTTGACAGCATGGTTATTAAAGGTTAATTATATTACTTTTTTTTTTTTTTTTATATTATTTTCTTAAATTTTTTTTTTGATATTATATGCTTATCTACTTTCTGTGCGCACCAAGGACATGACCAAAGTTTATTTTAGATGTATCAAATTCCATATGTGTTTAGTCATGATTTGTTGGTCAGTATCTATCTTCTTATAGAGACAATTTATCAATGCACTGTGGTGTCCGTAGCATGGCTCATTAATATCATATTTAAATCATCTATTCAAGCGTTTCTTTGAAACGTACTCAAATTCTCTTTATTACACTGAAACTTTGAATTTTTAAAAAAATTTCTAGGTAGGTTAGCACCTGCTTTATTCACACGAGATTCTTGTAGATATATATGATACTGAACTTATCTCACTACATAATATAATACTCGGTAAACAAACTTGTAATTAAGATGGCGGCCAGTTACCGTGATTGTGTGTGTGTGTGTGTAGGTACTTGTGATTTACGGCAAAATGTGATGCAAGAACGTCAACATTTTGAGATACTTCGCAAATTAATTATATTTTTACCGTAAACCTTGGCATAATGTTTTATATCGGTATTACATGTAAACTCGTACATGTATATAGTTGTTGAAGTTATACTTTCGTCACTGCTATCATTAAAACCAATTAAAATATAATATAAAGGAGAACACATTATTATTGTGACGTTGCATGTGACACGTGACCATCGCCGAAATTCCAAAGCGAATACTGTAAATTTAGTTTACAAAGTATATGTTGCACGTTCGAATAGCACTCAACTAATTACTGTGTAAAACGATAAAATTGTCAGTTTTAAATTTTCTTTTAGGTCGATACGAGACCTTTTAATTTTGAAGGTATTTACATTTTTCTAATAGAAAAATGAACCACTTCATTTCTTCTACGGTAAGAAATTTTAAACATAGATTTTTTTCAAAATTTGACACATTCACATTATATCCGTAGGTGTATACGGAATATTTTAAGAGTAATAGCATTATTAAAGATCATGTTTAGTATATCTGACAATGTGGCGATTGATATGATGGGAGGTGGTTCAGTGATTATTCCGCACATGAAAACTCCGCACACGAAAATTGTGGAAACGAAAACTGCGCACACGAAAAGTGTGGAAACGAAAACTGCGCACAAGAAAATTTAATTATAAAGGAGAACACGTTATTATTGTGATGTTACAGTTTTTTCAGAACATAGTTCTGTGCTATTTTAATACAAATTAAATTTATCAGGATACACAGGAAAATTCAATTTATCGAAAAAATATTTTTGTCGCTACCGGGATTCGAACCTGGATCCTTTCCTATCCGGGGAAATGCGTTAATCGATTACACCACACGAACATAGTAATTTGACGACAAATTTTTGAACACATGTGCTGCAATTCTTTCAAATTGATGCATCTATTATTATATTTAAAAGCTATCATTGCGAAATTTGTTAGCAATGGAGAAATACTTTTTCGTGTTTTTCGGCCGTTCAACAACCTTCTTTCCGAAAAATTGGGGGATGCGCTAAAAAGAGAAGAGATTCTAAACATTCGCCTCCAGCGCAGTATTTTGAAAGCGTTAAGCTTGTCTCTCTTACTAGCCTTAAATATCCACATTTCTCGTTTGTGGGTGTCTAGAGGTGGAAGGAAAAAAACTAGTGATTTAAGTAAAGATTTTTGTAATAAAATTATATAACCACTTACTCTAACAGACAATTCAATGAAACATTTATAAAATACTGAAAAAAATTCCTACACATACTTAGACGTGTTCAGACGTAAAAATATTGTTAAATAAGTATAATATTGTTAATAGCTGTGAAAATAAATGAAAGCGTGTGGTGCTTTGTCGTCTTTGTTAAACCCCGCGAGAAACGGCGTGGTAATTGGTAATCAGTATGTGGTCATGATTTAATTAGTACATATTAATCTATAATCATCATTATTATTATAATTCAGCAATCCCGAATGCTGTCAAGCAGATCAGGATAACTCGGAGCTGCCGCGGCACACGTCAAAACCGAATTGAATGAACTGAACACGACTTTAAAAAGTTCTGACTGACTCGGATGTGAAGTATAAATGCGGCCGTGAATTGCAAACAGCAAAGAATATTTATCAAATTGTCAAATGACGTGCTGTGGAACGCGTACTGTGTTTATATCGTTAAGGGTTGCCAGGTCTGTATTTAAATTCTATATGTTTACACGCTTTCGGGAATGTTCGTGTCTGATGTTATTATATTAAGGAGTTTAAAAGTTTGCAAAGTCATTCATTTAAAGAAGCTTTTAATTTTAAAAATACTAAATTGTCCCGACATATCTGTAGCTTTCTAAAATGTTTAAATTGTGTGAATTTTTCAAAATGATCGAAGTAAAATAAATCTTTTTATTAATTTTTTCCCCCACCCCTTTGGAGTCGATTTGAGAGATGTTTACTCTCGTTTAGATTCGTCAATATTACATTATTTTAAATTTTTATTACATTTAGTTATTAACATCTTAATACCATCATAGATTGGCTCCGGTATCATCGTATCAGAGTCATACCTATACAATTTGTCGTGAGATTCATTATCATTTTAAATTCAAAGGGGAGCCAAAGAGAAGCTATAAAAATCATGCACCCCTAAAGAGGAGGGTTAACGTCACATGCATGTGTTGAAGTCGCAGAACTCAGCCACAGTCCGGCAGAAATTCACCCTGTCCAGGTCACAAGAGGGTGCACGGGAGAGCCAGTGGAATGTTCCGCTAGGTCTCCCTGGCCACTGCTCTACCCGACATTTTAAATACCAGCAACCCCCAGCGGGAGACCCACACCAACGTAATTTAGGTCGCTTGCCTGATGATACTGTCTGTCGCATCGTTAGTTATTTCACGACGTGCTTGTCGATCAAGTGATTAAGACACTTACCTAGTGATCTGCGGTTTCAATATTGTTTACACGAATACCGTGTATGCGTAGCAGCTTTAGCTAAGTGGATCCGTCTTCAAATAACCTGCATGTCCAAACAAATTATTCATCACTTGTCGTCGGTTGATTTAGTATACCGATGATGAGCGACAAGATCGTTTGTCAAGTTACAAACAAACAAGTTGAAAACTCTGACGATATTTTAACATGACGTGTACAGTTTATGAGGAAAATAAACTTTTAAAAACACCTTACTTTACAATCTTTTAAAATATCGTTACACTGTCAATGAAAGTAGCGGGGGCACTTAGCCTGAATTATATTTTGAATATACTGTCGTAAGTCTCTGGAACAATACGCCTTTAAGTTTAAAGCCTGAAAGTTGACGGGGATCATCACCTTCCGAGGCGAGGGTGGAGATTACCGGGAGAGGCGCCCTCGCACCTGGGGGAGGCTCGCCCCGCCCCGGGGTAGGTTAATTGAATAGACTGAAAGTGGCACAGTCGGGATGTGTTCGGGGACGTATAATATAATGAAGAAATAACTTGTCTCACACTGTTCAATGGAGTGCGAGGAAGTACTCGACGAAACCGATTACCGCCGCTCCCGGGGAGAGGATTAACTGCGTGAAGGAACGGATGATTAAGCGGGGGTGTTTCATCCCTCCGTTCGAGGGACACATACGTATACCTCAGCACCTTAGCACCTTAGCACCTTAGCACCTTAGCGCGATGGGGATGAGTTGACATGTTCATGTAAGTTCTTAGGTTTTCACTACTGATAGCCTTTATATTATGGCACCATCTCACAATGTATTATGAAATCATGGACCCTTAATGCAATACTTGGTGTTTATGTAAATGCCTTCGATAGCTGGTTCCCTGGTTTCCGATTAACAATAAGCACAGATATGATATATGAACTGCACTAACCTTTTTGCTTTTGCTGTCTTTCTAGTCCGATGTTATGGTTCTTTTAGTGGGTTGTCTTCTTTAGATTTATTATTAGTCTTATTTGGACCTCTGGACTGGTTGAAGCACGGAATTTAATTAAATAACGCCTGTCGGTTACCGTCTTTTTAGTTTTCCGAAAAAAAGGCGGCAATACTCACACGCACTCATGTACATTATATAAACCAGGAAACCAAGTGATGCCAATCGAAGTGACAAGGCGCGCAAACACTTGGTTATCTTATATAAATACAAATTAAACTAGAAAGGTGTACGGAAAAAAATCAGTTGAACGAAAAAATATTTTATTCCTACCGGGATAAATTATTTTTATCTGTGTATCTTTATAGTTGATTAATTTTAATTTGTATTAAAATACCACAGAACTACGTTCTGAAAAACTGCGACTTCATAATAATAATGTGTTCTCCTTAATAAGGAAATTTTTAATTAAAAAATCTGATGTGCATAATTTTCGTGTGCAAAGTTTTCGTGTGCGCAGTTTTCGTATGCGCAATAATCCCCGAACCTTCTCAAACATACACTCGTGCAAAGTATTTTATTTCTTATTGTGCTACATTAATTTGATAATTTAATTAAATGATTTAGTTCTCTCCATTTTATTTATACATACTTATTTTTTGTACTTGATATGGAAAAAATAATAACTTACTCTTGTGAAACAGGCATTAGGGTGTCAAAATTATTAAAAAATAATAACATTTAATACAAATTAAAATAAACTAACTAGAAACACAGAAAATTAATTTATCGAAAAAATATTTTAGTTCCTAAATTGATTTTTTCTGAATATCTTTCTAGTTGATTTTTTTAATTTGCATTAAAATACCATAGAATTATATTCTGCAAAAACTGCAACGGAATAATAATTTATTATCATAATTTTTTAATCCATTTTTTTTGGTTTCTCTTTTTTTTAAATAGAGATGTGTACACAGAATACATGTCACATCAATATTCTAACTATTTTCAAACTGCTGATCTCCTGGAACAAGGTGCGAACTCCCGTCTACTAGATCACTAGACCAACAAGCTACTCGTATGCATAACTAAGCATAATATGGTATATTATAAATAATATATATATATATATATATATAATCATGCATCGTGAATGCATGCAAGAAAATAAGGATTTATGCCTTTGAGATGTGGTGCTGTGCACAGACTCTCAAACATTTTTTGAGAAGTGAAAATAGCTTGGAGAACCTTGTTGTGGTGAGCTATGTTAAAAGATGAAGAGATAAAGAGGGAGAAAGGGGGAGAGAAGAGGGAGATCCGCCATCCGTTAGATCGACCTAGTAGAAAAGACAACAGACACTTCTCTGGTGAATGCCCTAAGATCTGTAGGATGCCGAAAAAAGTGGAGGAACATAGTCAAAAAGGCAGGAGTTCATAAAGATCACGTTGAAAATAAAAATTGCGATACTGATATAATTTATAAAATGGAACGATTCCTGACTTCGGTAACGTTCTACAGAGTGTTACAGACCTAGTCTACAATATTTTATGGATGGATATCTGACTAAATTACGAGTCGAAAATGTTTAAAGATTTTGTGCAAATTCTGCACCGTTACGGAAAATATGAATATTAGATTTTTTTACAAAATCATATTAAGCTCTAAGTACTTGAAATAAATATTTACGAAATTTATACATCATTAATCTATATCTTTGCTTTATGTCCTAAATCATGTAACAAAATATATCCTTGATTTGACCTTTAATTTCTTGTATTTAATATATGATTTGGAATCAATAAAATATTACAATTAATTGAAATAATCGCATAATAACGTTTTTTTTTAATGCATTATCTACATCTCTGACATTAGGCATATATTCCTTGAACATTTTCGACTCGTAATTTAGTCAGGTATCCACCCATAAAATTTTGTGAACTAGATCTATTACACTCTGATGCGTTATATTTGAATTTAAATCAGAAAAGTTGTTTTAAAAAATATTACAAGTGCAACTAAAATATCTTTTTGCCTCGTTGTCTACTAGTAAAAATTTGATACGTTTATGATACAGTATTAAAGGAAAAAATTCTTAAAAATTTTGTTTAAAAAAACTAAAATATTGACGAAAATATCACATGATACCTTGTTATTTGTTTTAAGGGTGCAAAATAAAGTATAAAACAATTAACCGAGAAGCGATGGACAGAGATTTTACTTCATGAAGAACCTTGCTAACATACAGGGCACCTGTGAATGCGAATTTCAGCACGTTTGTAGAAAAGTACATAAGTCACCGTGACACGGGGTGCAGAGAGTGCAGCACAGAACACGGGGTGTGGAGCAGACTACAAAGCGAGGGTAGCTACCCTCGACGTGCGCCAACGCGGTGTCACGTGACAGCCACCCTGCCGAGGGATGTTTGCCCGCTGTTGTCGGCGGCCAGTTTACACGGAAAAGTTCATGACAACAGCTACTTAACGTGTCAAATAAATTTTGGATGAAATAATGAAAAAGCACTAGCTTTCTTAGCCACGCTTTTCTGTTATATAATTACTTAACTGCAAGATAAAGATTATAATTATTATTTTTTAATCATGAGTTTAAATATCAGACCAATGAAGCTTTTTTCTAGATGCTTGTCTGTGAATAGCTATGTAACTAACTAAATTTTACATTTACCTACGACGAAATTATTATATATTGTCACCAGTTTTAGTTTATTCATACCCCCATAACCCATATTCCCCAGCACATATTGTTCCTTTGAATCGACTGGCTGTCCTTTTGGAGGTCGAGGAGAGAAATTGTATTGTGTGATTCTTCGTGTTAAATCTCTATTCGCACAGCGCCGTGGATTAGTTACGGTGAACCTGACACTCATCAGAGTTTTTTGTGCCGTGTCATTGACTACATTGGCGTGAACTTCCGGAAGTGCAACGTGACGGGGTTACCAACCAGGGAGTCGAGCTGTCCGCTATCGAAGGTACACATCCTCTCCCTCATCCGATTTCTTACTTCCTATATAACCCGTCATTCCGATTCCATCCATCCACCCACCACATCACTTTCTGATGACCGGCGACTTGCATCACATTTTCTGTTATTTTTATTCCAGTATACTTAAAAAATGAACTTTGAAAATCTTTTGTAAAAAAAAATATAATTTACTAAAAATTATGTTAAAACACAGTTTTAAATCCGCCTTAATACCATACCAATGTTGTTTCAGTTTTATTTATGTTTCAATTGCAAATCATTTTAGCCAATAGAAGCTGACCCTCTCAGAGTTTTATAGAATACTTAATAATTATAAATATGACTTTTTCACCTGCTACTTTCGAAGTCGGGTTGATCCAAAAACTAAATTTATATATTTTACTTCTTTAAATAAAATATATAAATTTTATTTAGAAAATATTTTTGTTTATTCATTTATTTATTACATATAATATGCTTAATTTTCAATTTATAAGAACATTATTGAAATAAATATTCTATTAGTATACCAAGTAATATTTTTTAATTAGTCGTAAATACAATTTTTCATTTAGTCGTAAACATGCAGCACACCAGTGTGCAGTGACATATTGTTGCGTTCAGCAAAATTTCAAACATCTAATGAGTACTCAGTTATGCACGCCGATTGCTTACTGCTAGATTTTGCGGGCGGCTATTGTGACCGCTTTGCTGCCAATAGTGGCCGCTACACGGCCATTGGTAAATGCTGCGCAGCCAGGATCTTAGTAGAATCTATATTTCAATACGGAAATATTTTATTATATTGCTTGAACAAAAGTGCATTGTGTATTTTTATTATATTGCTTTAGATAAAATATAGATCCTACGGAAACTCTGGCTGCGCAGTGGTCACCATGGGCTGCGTAGCCGCCCGTGTATTTCGGATAAACAGGAATCTAATCTACATTACATCTAATTACAGTGGTTTATTAAAAGGAACAGAGCGATCATTACAAATGCAAAATAGAGTAATCCTAAACAAATATAGTATGTGAGGAATTTCCGAAGAATGTTGAAGATGTGGAACCGCCATCACGATAGGTTCACAATCCAGCGTTGACAGTAAAATGAAACAATAATAATACATGATCTTGGGTTTGGGACGCGCTTGCTCCATGTTTATCGTATAATTCCTTATCGCCGCGTACTGATTTGGAATGAATTGGCATATAGGCCCGAGTCATCCGCTACCCTTATCGGTAGATCGTGGTCAGCGATCAGACACCCATTCACATTCTGTTTGCGACATCGTTCAACAATAGTTGTGGAGTTTTTCATCCCGCACCCAAGAAGAAATAAACTATTTCTGCAGAATATATGAATATAATGCTAATTAGGATTTACAACAAGATTAGTAGAAATTGATGCACTGGTAATTGTGACTATTATTCTCACTCAGTATCCCACTATAGATTTATTAATTTATATGAGTTTAAAAACCACCCGCGACTAGCGTGGCTAACCGCCAGGCTTGTCTCTATGCAAATGAATTCGAGACGCCCGATCACCGATCGCGACAACCTACCGCGCATGTGCGAGAGTGTCGCTATTCAAAAATGTATTACCAACCGAATCATTTCGATGATTTAAATAATTTATTGTGACTAACGTATTTATAACGTTACAATGTATATCTTTCTAATTTATTGATTGAATTTGTATTAAAAAAACTTATCAATTAATTATGTTATATATGACGAGTATATTGAATAAATAATTTATTAACAAAAAGGTTGTTGACATAAAAATAATAATTGAGCTTGCTCGTGTAAATTTGTTCGAATGTGTATTTAATGAACCCTGCAGGTGAATAGAACAACTATATAAACTTGTTAGCTCATGAATTGAACCGATGTCGGTTGCTACGCAATAGAACTGTCAACTAATTTGAGGTTAATGCATGGACTAAGCCGTAATCCGTTACCGTGCAATAAATCTATTAACAAACTAACTGAATTGAGTTGAAAATTAATTATACATTACGTACAAAATGAAAATGAATATTTTTAATGAAAACAAACTTTGTTGTCGAGTTACAATTTCAGAGCATAGTTCTGTGATATTGTGAATGTACAAATCAAACGCTTAACGAATTTTTTCGGATAGTAAAAGGTTCAGGTTTGCATTCTGGTAGCAATCAAAATTACGCTTAAGTTTTGGTATTGCTTTTTATATTACTTGTATATTTATAATAATAAAATTGTTTCAAATTCAAATGACTCAATCTTGGTGTCATCAACATATGTGTTTTTTTTTATCATTGAGTGAATATTTTGATTGAATTAAGAATTAAATAATTAAATTCAATGCAATATTAGAATTTCATCAAATTCTACACCTGGAGTACTATACGAAAGTGAAACCTGAATAATTAGCCGGATAAAAGCGTTGACTAATTTGGAAAAAATAATTAATTTAATTCTGAATCTCTTAGCGTATATTACTCAAAGGTATTTGGTATTCATCGCAATATAAAGTAGTTGCTTTAAAAATTGAATTATAGATATATTAATTTTAAAGATTCAATAATTAGTCGTCAATGTAATTGGTTTATATATCGGAATTGATTATAACTTTAGTTCGGACAGGATATGGTCCAGGTTCACATCCCGGTAGAAACTATATTTTTTTGTTGAATAGATTTTTTTATATATATATATTTCTATTCGATTCGCCTAATTTGAATTATATATTTTTAATGAAAACGTAACAAAATTGTGTATTTAAAAAAAAAGAAGAATACTATGAATTATTTTTATCATTTTTAAATTAATTTTATGGCACAAAAGCGTCAGAAACGGACATGTAAAAGATTTTCGTAATAACTTGGCGCAATTGGAAGCCAAAATATATTAAATTTGGAAGTTTTTATTATAATTCGCCATTATAAATTCTCGGCGAATATGGAAGCAGACAGACTGGTGGTCGGCGTAAATATTTCACAGGCATCGGCGTGCATCCACCGCCGGAATATTAATCTCGCCCACTTAGTGATTCAACTTTGATTAAAAAACTTCAAAACGTCTGGAATATCTCCGCGAGATGCGAATTGCGTAACTTGGGCCCACTTCTGGGAGATAAATCTCCTCCTTTGAGAGACAGGCCGCTTGTTAGTCGACATGACACACACAAAGCCCGCTGTGCAGCTGCTCAAGGCGGTGGGAGAGCATTTGTTCAGATACAAGATACACAGATTTAATGTCGTCTCACTAAACATGAGAATGATTGCAGAATTGATTCTTGTTCAATCAATGTACATCGCAAATCTTGTGGGCTAAATCTGCCGACAGTGGTGCGTGGAGGGTGAGTCTCCTATATGTTTTTCTTTTGTCATCTCGTTTCCCGGTAGGGAGTGCCTCTTCACTTCTCCTCTGCTCCCCGGCCTTATCAAACCTTGTCAATCTCGCTGTCAACTATTTTATCCATGTTATTCTATTCTATTTTAATTGTATTATTTATATAATTATTTTTATATGTAAAGGTGTTTTGTTATTTATTTAAACGTATTATAAATATATTATTTACTAATAAAGTGAGTCAGCCGGGGACAGTGAGGGCAAACTTTATTTTTATTTTATTCGTAAAACATACAGTTTATCAGTAAATACGAAAATCATAATAAAAGCTAAACAATAATTTAACCAGTTACATGTTTTCTCAGAAAATACAATATATTTTATACATTGAGTACAATTTAAAATTTAAAAAGGACTATAATGCAGAAAAATGTGATAGAAAAAGTTGAAATATAAATAGAGAGAAAAAATTTATAAAAAAGAAAAAAAAATCGAGGGGCCGGGAGGGTAAGGGGAAAGGAAGAGGAAAATGGTATAGGGAATAAAATCTGTGTGATAAAAATAAAAGTAAAATGTAAAATAATTTTGTTTTGGGAGCTGTGCGGTATCGCCCTGTCATATATGCGGGGTGTTATCAAATAGCTGCCCAGTAAAGAGGCGCTAAAAGGGGAGGACCCATCTTTTCCCGAAACCGTTGTAGAAGTTTCAACTTCTTTTATCGGTTCCTCACACAGTACTACAGGAACACGAAATGTACGAATAGCTGCCCAGTAGCATTAAAAAAATGCTAACTAGGCAGCGATTGTAGAATGCTCCTTGTTCCGCAACTAATGTTCGAAACTCCTCTCCTGTATGTACACTTTATTTCATGTCTATTCGTTTATAGGTCTGTGTTTAAATTTTTTTTAAAATTTATTTGACTAAATTTATGATTGTTTTTTTATTCCATGCAGGGTTGATACAATACATACGTAAATTTTTGTTGCAAGTGTTCTAATAAAATTTACATATATTTAACAGAGTATATTGTAAATGGATGAAACGTCACGACATCTGTGATACATATATTATCTGCGTCACTGGTGCAGCATTGAAAGCCGCGATGCATTCACATTATCATACGGCACGTTGTGTATCGGCTAATGGAGCGATCTAATGCTTTGTTGGTAGTGTACGAGACAAATTATTATTCCTAATGGAGAAGAATGCATGCTGCAGATTATATTTACGATCAGATTATTGCAAACGTAGTTTTTATTTTACTGATGATCTAACACACGACTGTTACCTCTTCCGACAGATAGTGGTGATGTACACTCTGTATTTCCAATCTGTTGCTCGGCGGCAGGATGTGGTGAGCGGTTCCGAGCGATCACCGATGTCGCTAAACGCACCCAGCGTACCTGACACACCGCGAATGCAGCCAGCAGGTACATCGTACATCTTACTCTTTCTCAAAAATTGTAACTCGCATTCCGATATCAGCATATACTCCACGTAGAAAATAGTTGATACTCGATTGTAAGCTTGTGTAATAAACTCATTGTCAATCGTAAGTAACATTTTATCTTGATTATCCCTGCTGCCTGCTTACATTTCTAACAATACACTTCGCGATACACATAAGCACTAAGGTATGGCTGAAATATGAATGCTTCCACATACCTTCATCTTTCCGAGGCCCCAACATCATATTTTATGCTTACTCAATAAGTGGTTTTCATTTTATACCTCTATAGGTACATTACATCTGATTGTGTATTTATTTACGTGAATTGTATGAAGTTAAGTTGTACTACGGTATATCTTTTATATAAAAAATAATATTTCAAATTTTATTACATAAAATAAGATTCACTTTGTATGAAACCACAAAATATATTATACGTCAACCGGTTTCGCTTATCTCAAGCTTCATCAGGACGTATTTGAAACTAATCATAAATACAAAAAGAGTGCACTTATATATTCAAAAGATGAAGATATAATATAAAATGACACGTGAAACAGAGATACAGAATACATATATAGTTAAATAGAGAGACAGAATATAAAATTATATGCGAAGAGAGAGACAGAATACATATACAGATAGACGGAACATTAAGGGAGGAGAAAATACAGTGTTGGTGGATATTAAATAGATTTTAAAGGAAACATACCTAATATGGGGCTAATGGACAAATTAATTTGATTATTAAGAATTGACGTACCACTATTTATTGTCAGTATTATAATGATGGACGAATCGATGTTCTTAATATCTTAATGGATTATGAATTTATCAAAGCAGTGGTACTGAATGTAGTCATGGGGAGGCCCTCATCCATCAGCGAATCGAAAATGGCTGACGAATAAACAAGTCGTAATAAAGAAAGAAATGAAAAAATACGAAATATTAATATTATCATCTGGCGTTATTTCGGCCGACTTGACGTGAAATTGATAACAAAAGCGTATTAAAATAAAACATACACCAGGACACTGGAATATAACGAGGATTTTTGTAGACAAATGAGGCACTTTATATGCCCCTCACCACTCCGCAGCCAGCAGCTATAGTCTCCACAGTCGGGAGAATATCAGTTCGGGCAAGACAGCGGCCCAGCAGCCAGTGACTAGTTTATACTGAAACCCCGTTAGTACGAGGGTTGCTGAAATAACGACGGCAATATTTTATAAGAGTTAACTATAAAATCACGTGATTTATCTAACCATTTATAATAAATATTCGTATTACAATACACCTGCGATGCTTTACTTTGGACAATAAACCCGGTAATTCCAGAGAAACAAACTAATTTATACAGTTGACTGTTTATCCAGAAACGTGATAAACCATTTTTATTGACATATTAACGATATTATGTGAAACATTTCTGGTATTTGAAAGTGACAAATGTACCTCTAGTGTGATGTGGATATGTAAATCATATTAACGCTGAATATTCAATATGGGATAAAATACATGTAGAAAAAAACTGGAAAAGTAGCCAGGACAATATTGCATATATCAGAGGTGGATACCTACTGCATCTCACACAATAAACTACGCGTATTATACGTAATTTTTATTTAGATTTTAAACTTTATTGACATACATATTTTTGTTGTAGCAGAAGTGAATATATTATAATATAACATGGTAAACATTGTATATACTCGTAGTTTTTTGTGTGGGACCTCATACAGCGTTGTCCTGGCTACTTTGCTAGACTGAAGTCTGTGTTAAAGTAGCCAGTTTTTTTCACGATGTTGCGGTGTTATTTAATTCAAGAAAGATAATGATTCGACAGGAATAAAAATAGAGATAAAAAAATAAATAAAATGAAGTGAGCGTGTTGTAGAACTTGTGAATTATTAGTGTAGGCACTGTATAATGATTATGTTAGAATGTTGGATATCCATGATTCTGATTGATTTCTACCCGATTGGATCATATGTTGGGTCCATATTTGTGTAATCTTATTGGAGTTGAACGATTTCCAGTCGGTACTGAGTGTGTTGTACAGTTTCAGAGTTAAGTTTATCTTATTACGATTAAGCGCTTTGAATGGAATTATAATTAATGGGAACTTGTCAACCGATACAAGACTGGCGGTACACAATGGAGTCCTGGTACCGACATATTGATATATTGAAGTGAGGCCTGGAGCTGGCAGAAGAGGAACTGACTAAATGTGATGGAAATTTAATCATTTAGGCGTATATGTGGCAGATCCATTTATTACAGAATGAAGAAATAAAGAAAAAATGTAAAGATAATCTTAGTATAGTGAGTGTTTGGGACATAAATTTACTTGTGTAAGTATATATTTATTCTTGAACGAAAATAATGTACAGTGCCTTCCCTCGTCCATTCCTTTTCCCTCCTGGCACGCCGCCGATCAGTCGATTGGCGACCTTGAACGAGTGCGGTTATACGTGAATCAAAAGAATTGCAAAATTATACATTTGGGACTTCGCGTCTATTAGAGTGTCGGAACCCGTTGTCGTTAAAATGAACCTATGACGAAATAGTGAATTAAAATACAGTTCACATTTGGAGGTGCCAGCAGAACAGTATTGTGGTGAGTGCCAAGATACTTCCGTAACCTGAATTCTTCCGGCATCTATGCTTATATGCAACAGTGAGTGAGATTAAGAAAAGATCATTTAGGTGGTTTGGTCATATGAAACGGATGAATGAGAAGAGAATGATAAGAAAGATATATGACGCAAGTGTTTACGGCTTAAAGACTTGGTACGACCAGATAAACCAGATACTGGAAGATGGTCTTGTTAAATGTCACAATAATCGGCGAGCTTGTGTGAGAAGATGTATGAATGTGGATGAGGCGAGAATTATGTGTCAGGTAGAAGCCTGCCCCATGGGGAAACGGCGTGATGTTAGGTAAGTAAGTAATATATTATATTATAATATTTTATATCCATCTCTGTTACAACAAAAACATGTATGTCAATAAAGTCAAATATTAATAGATTTTGATAGAAGTTCTAATACTGCAGAGAGTCTCTTGGCAAAATTTCAATGCATATTTTCCTATCATGATTAGAAGACCTTGAAACCACTATCATATGAAAAATTTGTTTCTATTTGTGGGGATTCTGTATTGGACAGATTAAGGTATAGCGCTACCATAGCAGTAGTGTAAAACTCTGGTTTTGTCTGATTTATTTACTGAATTTAAGTTACAAGTATTAGATATAATACAAACGCATTACTAAGCGAATTTAATAAATCGAATACGAAATGTATAGTTGGTTATGGATCTGATCCAAATACGTTCGGTCTTCGAGAGGAGCGCCGAGAGAATGTCTGGTGTTTGCCGCTTGTCGACCTCCAAATCTGCCTCACCAGGATATGACTCTTGTTGCTGCTAGTAACCATTTCCTGGATCAAAATTTCGGTTGGGTGCATGTACCGACTAGGCGCGCTCTACTTGCCCAGCACGTCACCAGATGCCAGTTTACCATATGTATATGCTTACACAGAGGGGTAGAAAAATAGTATGTAGGAAGGGTGATAGAAATTTGGTATAGGGCTCAAAGACCAACCAGGAAGCACGACTTACCTGGATTTTCTTGCTGTACTGGCAGCTTTCCTGAACTTCAGAAACATAATAGTTTCGGTACGCGCCGCGAGGAAACCGAAACACAATAGCGACAGTAACTGTACAATCAGACCAGTGGGACGTTCACTTCTTGACAACTAAACCAAGAATTAACATAACAGATGTGGCCGAAGCTCGACCGGCAATGAAGGTCACAGCTGTCGAAAAGAGATAGGGTGGAAGGGAAAAAAAGGTCTTAGAGTAAGAAGTTGAATGGCTGAAGAACAAGTTGGATTGCTGAAGACAGAGAATTGGCAATTGGAAGATGAAGAATTTTATGGTTGATAAATGTTCGAAAACAATTAACAAAAATCTAAAAACGAGTGGTTTAATATAAGTACGACGTTTGTAATAACTTGTGGAGATTGCGATAAAAATATATATATAGATCAAACAAGAATAAAGGAACATTGCCACTGCCTAAAAAATAACAACTTCTCGGAATTTCTAACCACATAATTGAAACAAATCACTCTTTCGATAATCATAGATTAAAACATTTCCTTTCGGTACCTTATAAAGAATTAATAATGAACAGTTTAAAAACCGTTGAAATACAAAATAATTTAAATTCAGATAAAACGCTAATGCATTAGTTAACACTTCGACTTTACTGTTCATATTCCCGTTAACGACCGAAACCTCCCACCTCTTCTCAAGGTCAAGATGATGAGAGGTACTGCACCTCTCGAATCGAGTAATGATAGTAACCCAACGTGTGTGTAGTACAAAGTTATATTGTGAATATTAAAATAACTATGTTACACCACAAAGTAACCGCCATGTTAATCAATGATATTAACAGTGTCCGTTATTCAGAGATTGATAAAGAATAATAAAAATAAATTACCATAGTTATTTTGCCCTGAGCTTAATTTTCATTCAATTCCGTCCAGAAAAACAGACTTCTAACATTTAAGAATGACATCAGAATTTTCAAATCCGATATTTATTCGTTCATTAATATTTAAGTTCATTTTTAAAATTAATTTTGATGATATAATAATGATTTTAATGCTCTTCGCCTTGTGGTTTGCTTAAGTTATTTTTTCGTCTCTTAATATAATAATTCTAAGAAATAAGGAAAGTACCTAGTTAATCTTGAAAAGATATAAAATAATTTTTTTGCTTAGTTCTAATATTTAGTAAATAGGCTTCGTCTGTTCCTCAGAAAACATCTTGTTATCTCCAATTGTTTATATATCTGGACCTTGAAACAAAAAGATTTCATTCGACATTTTGATCAAAATCGATGTTTTTGTATCAAAATTCTGACAATAATTTTCTCTTCTAAACAGTGTTACAAACATATCAAATTTCCTGGTAGTATAGGAGATGACATTGTTATATTTTAGTAGTATTTGTAATATTATTTAACAAATTGAAATATTAAAAAAAACACTATTGATACAAAAAAAATTAAGTGTTTTTATTATTATTTATATAATGTGTTGCCACAAAGTAATTTTGCAAATTTTAAAGAACTATACATTTATTTATGTTATAATTATAAATTTTTAATATGAATATAAATAAGGTATTTGAATTATAATACAATATTTTTTTATTTTAAGGAGAGCACATTCTTTTGTGAAGTTAAAATTTTTCAGAACGTAGGTCTGTGATATATTTAATACAAATAAAATGTATCAATTATAAAAATATACATATAAAATCAATTTATCCAAATAATATTTTTGTTGCTACCGGGATTCGAAGCTGGATCTTTTCCTATTTGGGGAAATGTATTAACCGATTACACTACACCAACATAGTAAGTTGACGACAAATTTTCGAACTTATATGTTACACTTTTAAATTGACACATTTGTCGTTCTATTATTTGAAAGCCATCTTCTTTATATTTTATGGCATAAGAATGTGTTCTCCTTTAAAATATATAAGTTGTATTAATGTTTCCAAAAGTTAATAAAATTTAATTAATAATTAATTTTGGCGTCTCCTGTCGGATTTTACTCAAAGGTGTTAGAAATTTCGTAAAATATAAAGAAGATAGCTTTCAAATAATGAAACGACTAGAACTAAACTCCGCTAGAGATATCAAAAATAGACATTCAAACGTTTTTTTTATAATTAAAATACACGAAATACGTGTCACATCAATATTTGTACTATTTTTAAACTAAGCTAAATGCTTATGCTACGAAAATAGAATTAACTTGATGGCTTTCTGGAACGAGGCTCGAACCCCCGATCACTAGGCGAGTGTCGTAACTACTAGATCACAAGCACGTCGAAGCTAAATATTTATATCTCAGTTGAATATGAATGTAATGTATTTTTTCAAGATATTTTTTATGTACTTTATACATTATTTTAATATAATATACTTTATACATAATTACAAACACAAATATATATTTTTATTATAATTATATTTGTGTTTGTATTTAATTTGTTCCTGTTTAGTTTGTTTTATAATTATCCAATCTTCATTTCACAATTATATGCCTTCTTTTTAAATATTTCCTTTCATTTTTATTTTATACAAATGCCGCTTGGAGGCCAATGGTGGCCGCCACGCGGCCACGGCAGCTGTTTTCGTTAAACCAATCAAACAAAGGGAAGTTGTACATCATAGTACGACCTAAATTATTTAGTTGAAGCTTCAAAAACTTAACCAGACATTTTCTCAAAATTAAAAAAATGTAAAATAATTTCACCGCGTTTGAGTTCTCTCGGCTATTCTGCCGCGTGTATTCAACCTTTTTAATTGACTTGCATGTTAGGGTCCAATCCCATTGCAATGTTAATCATCAGGGCTAATGTCGATGATACATGTTTTTCTTTTTTTTTTTACCAAAACGAAAGATTTAAAAAATACATAATGAATGTACAAAATACATAACTTACATTAAAAAAAATAGGTTTGTGTGAACATATATAATGAGGAAATATCATGATACATCATTCATATGCCTAATAAAAACGGACTTGCAAGAGGTAGGTGAGTGCTCAGTGCGACTGGAATTAAAGAACGTTAAAGAAGAAGAAAAAGAAAAAAATAACAATATATTAAATAGCAAAATATTTGCTTCAATATGGTCATAAGGATTTCGAATTCAATTGTCAATAACAACAACCCACATACAATTTTTATAAAGAATAAATCATACTTAAAAAAATTAAAATATATAATATGGATGTAAAATTATTTTTGCCGCAGTAGGTTTCAATGTTTTTTTTTTGTCCCACGCAGTACAGTAAAAAATAAATTTATGGATTTAGTTTAGTTTAGGGGTAGACGCGAGGCGGGGAGAATTTTCGCACAAGGGTAAAGAAAAACATTTAATCGCTGGACGTTCGGACAGTTCCTCGAAACGGCCTCACCAATAATAATTACCGTGATAATGGCAACAAGTCATGTAGCACTGCCGGATCGGAGAAAATATCTCAAAACTTTCCGCGCCTCTCTCGCGGGTGTCGGCGAGGGGGGGGGGGACGGGGGAGGGGATGCTGGTAAACTTTTCAATTTATCGTTTCACCAGGGCGCTATACGAAACAAACACAATTCAAATCAAATTTAATCCGCCCTACACACTAGCAACACGTTCGTTCGAGAGATATTGGGTATGAAAGGCACCCCCGGGACCCGTGTGACCTTTATAATTCATATTTTGATTGCCGAAAAAATAATAAAAAGTAACATTTCGCGATAAAATCAACACCCCCCCGAGTGGGTGGGGATGTGCGGAGATTATCAACCGCCGGCCAGACCGTACAACGGTGATGGAGTAGAAAAAATTTAATATTTAAATAAAACCTACTATTCCCACAAATACGTAGATAGAAAATGACAGATCCGATCCAGCAACGGAGTAAAAATTTTAATCGGGACTAGGGTTTTTGAAAAAAAAAAACAGGTAGATGTCAGACATCCAGGTGAAGGCGTATTGCCACAAAACCAAGGGAGAAAAATTTTTGAGAATTTGTTTATAATATTGAATTGAAATCATCATTCTATATAGATATGGGACCCGATTAAGGCATATTACTAGGGGCGAGTTACTTTTTTTTTAATGCACCCACTCTTTCTCGGTCGATGTGTTCATGACGGAGCATCGCGGTTCCTTGGCTTCGCGATCTTGGGCCTTGTCTCAGATTTGGTCTATTACGTCTTTGCACGTTCCTCGTGATCACTAAAGAAGTTCAGAGAAGACTAAAGAGGGGTTTCTAAAGAAAGGAGGCATTCGTTTGTTTCGCAGTCCATAACCAACACAGTATGCTACGTCAACACCACATCTTGAAGGCGTCGAGCATGTTCCTTTCTTTCCTTCTCAGAATCCATGTTTCGACTCCATACAGACCTATGGAGTACACTAGGGCACATATATGAGCTCAAATATCAATCACATATATGTGCTCAATTGTCACTGTTAGTAACGAAATAGGCACAGAAATTATTTAAAAAATACTGGCGGTCAACAGATGTTACCTTGGCATTCATTAGTGGTAGTGCAGATTACAAAAAAATAATATTTTACAATCTTTTTGCATTATGTAATAGATGTCACTGAATTTACAAATTAATTACGTAAATTGTAATTACTCGATCATTTTAGCATTGCAGTTCAAAAGGAGTTTACACAAAATATCGTATTCACTTGAAATTTTAAGTTTTTTTTTTAACTCTCATTATTATTTCATTTCTTTAAGTTTACTATATTTATTTACTTATTATTAATATAATGCATACATAATTATATTTATATATGCTCTAATATAAACATAATCAAAATGTTCCTTTTTGGTCTGGAAAATATTTATTTAGTTTCATTTTGAATCTATGTAGTTTCTTCTCCTTTCTTATATTTTCTGGCATTTCATTCAAGATCTTCATCGCACTGCACATCATAGATTTCTAAGACTTAATTTTCTTCGACACTCCACAAATTTTTGTAATATTTTAATGTTAATTAATATAGGGTGTCCAACCGAAAAATTTAAGATTAAATTGTAATTGCTCGTAAACCATCAGGGTGAGGTAAGTGAGGAGGGGTATTGTTCGACGCGCGTGATTTGCGGATTTTCCAGTCGCAATAAGTCACTGGTCGGGAGCGCACAGCGCGTTCGCGCTTTTTGTACTCACTTTAATATTCGACGAGTAAGTGATGGGCCGAGCACGCAACTTATCTGGTGTTGGGTTCAAAAGATCATACAATAAGGGACAATGGTTAACTAAACTCCCAACCAAGTTGAGAGTTTACAGTAATAATCCTCAAAGAATTCAGGCCCTACAAGAAAATATCCGCCGTGAAGTTGCTGCCATTGAACCAACGCTTTGCTCTTGCGTGTTCGCAAATTTAAGAGTCCGATTGCAAGAGTGACTTGAGAGAAACGGACGGCATTTAGACGATATTGTTTATAAAACGTAAAATCCGCATCGTCAAACTTCATATTGCATAAATAAAATATGAGAATAACATTGTAGTTTTTTATTTATTTAATATTAAACTTTTTAAATACAAATTAAATGTATTAAAATTTATTTGATCAAAAAATATTGTTGTTGCTACCGGGATTCGAATCTTGATCTCTTCCAATCCGGAGAATGTGCATTAACCGATTATGCAGTACATTGATGATAAATTTTCGAACTTATGTGTTTACACTTTTCAAATTAATATATCTATCGTTCCATTATTTGAAAGCCATCTACTTTATTTTTACGGAATCTCAAATACCTTTGAGTAATCCGATAGGAGACGCCAGAATTAACAATACGATTATATGTGTATATCTTTGTAATTAATACATTTAATTTGTATTTAAAATATCACAGACCTATGTACAACTTCGTAATAAGAATGTGTTCTCCTTTATAATGAACTTTTTTAATAGTAAAAGTATTTATTTATTAACAAATAGTTGTTAATAAATAAAATCGAATGAGAAATATTGTAGTCTATTCAAGGATATGTGAAAATATTACGTATGTGTGTGTGATATTAATAATAATTACATAATTATTTTCTTTTCTTTAATTTTTGATAACTTTATATTTTGTTATATTTTAAAATTATTTTTGTTAGAAAACGAATAGATAGCGATTACTTAGCATTATGCTTTATGTAGATAGATATTAGGAATGTATTATTTTTTAATTCAAAATTTTAGGTAAGTATCGTGTATGTACTGAATTCACAAATAATTTCTTTACTTACCTACCAGAAAGTGAAAGGACATATTAATTATTTTTAATATGATGTCTTTGAGATCATATATATGTGTGTGTGTGTGTCAGCACCGCACCGCCGGGGTGGGATGTCTATATGTGTGTGTATGATGGGATAAAAGGGGCGACGCGTGCCAACCGCGTTCTCTTCTGCGTTAACGTTTGACTTCGATACTAATTATACATCTTGTATCATCATTGTATTACTCTTGTAATAAATATTTAGTTGTTACGATCTGGCTCCTGCGGCACCGCTACCGACTAGACAGTGGTTGCATGAGACATGTGGGTTCGGCTGGAAATAGAGTCCTAGGCACTTACCTTCGGTCGACGACCTTTCTTTTCCTTGGTAAATTTGTAGTGTTATGTAGTCCGGACTAGGAATTAATACTAATTAATAAAAGAGTTTGATTTAACAACAGGTTTGTTTAATTGAACATAAAAGGACCTTATAGAATAATCTCTCCAATCAGGCATAATGTGCCCCAAAGACAAGCGTCGCAAACAAGAAATACATTACAACTCGGTAGATTACAATAACGAGGGCAAGCCCATCGGATCCGAAGTTAACTGTATGAAGCTAATCCTGGCGATGCTCTGAAGTACAAATTGGCTAGGCAGTCAAACTCTGTATACGAAGTGAGATCCTCCTCCATAGTGGTAAATCGGTTGTTCCACTTGACCCTGATCAAGTAATAATAATATCACACAACCTCCGATTTCGGTGCGCACTAATTAACGCATCCTTCCGATCCGCCTCGACGCAGGTTCTTGGCTGTCAGACTAGATAAACCCGGTGTTAGAGAACAACTCGTCGGCTTCATCCCGAATGTAGCCTAACATTCACCGCACATCTCAGCTCTTCGTGACGCCAATCTCCAACCTAGCGGATGCATCTACCCCGTGCCAGGAAAGGAAATTGTATTTGTGCATAGTTACAATATTATACAGACGTACTCTAGCATCCTGAATCATCTAAGCATCTTACCCTTTCCCTTGAAGGTGTACGTCTACCACTATGGCCGCCCACCGTCCGTTACGCAGCTATCCACGAACTAAAGTGACGTTATCAACCGCGTCGCCGCGCGCTACAGTACCGACCGACCTACTTGTCTCTCTTCCTGTGTAAATGTGGCCAGTTGTCGAAATTGCAACTTGAGGGATCAAATACTAATGTAACACAGTTCTTTTTTTTGACCTTTAACAATTAACTACACGGTATACAACTGAGATGTACTATTTGAAAACGCGAATTTCTAAAAAAATGCCATAACGTAAAGTCGTTTAAATGATTGTTTAACCCTTCCCAAACCATGCAGTAACACAGGTCTACCGTCATAATTAAACCTGAAATATTTCGGTAAATACATGCAACATAAAATTCATATTTTAGATAATCCTAAAGAAAATATTAGCGTTCAGGAATGACTAGTGAAAAATCAATTATGGAAAGGGAATCGTTCAAAAACAATTATTTTTTCCATTGATATGAAAGACAGAGATCACACACTATTTTCACAGTGAAAAGAATAACAAACATACAAATATAATTATCTTTCTTTCTAATTAAATGAAGAGAGATAAGAAGAAAGGGCACATTCATTGTATAGGATTTAATTAATGCTCTAAATTATGTTATTAATCATTTTTTCAAAATTGAATGCTCAATTTTTAGAGTAAATTCGTGCCATTAAAGCCATTTAAGCTAATAAAAATATTTTTTCTAACTGTTATTTACGGCAACACGAGTTGACAGCATGGCTGCGTTCGGGTATTTTATATCACGGTATGGTAAAGGTTAATAACTTGCGGCATAATTTAAACAGTCTCGCAGCACATCAAAATCAAACAACTCTTATTGTGTGTCGAAACTTAGAGTGTTGAAATCAGCCCGCGAGGTATTCTCGCGAAATAGTGAAAATATTGGGTGAAACAACAATCGTAAATCACACTCGTTACAACGCTCTGCGCTGCTAATGTTTATGGGACCAACTTGGGTAGTTGTCGGGAGAAACTTCGGGTATTAAGTGATGGGTGCTGGGGGCTGCGGGAGGGGAAGGGGATGGGGGTGATAATAAAAATAGTTGGAGGCTTAGGGGTCGCATCTCGGTTCATAATTCACTGCCCTCAAAATAATGAAAATACAGAGAGCGTCGCACGATGCCAGCTGTTTTCGGACCTGGACTATCTGGTTCAGGTCTCCATAAAACAGAGATTTGTAGCTTGTATGATGGTGATTGTTTACGTGAATGCCTTCGATAGCTGGTTCCCAGGTATCAGATTGACAATAAGAGCACATGTGATATACGAACACTGCACTAATCTTTTTATTGTACTTGATATTTTTCTGATCCGATGTTGTTGGCTGGGTAGATTTCGATCGACTGAAGTACACACTCTGACGATCGATTTATTTGAACCTCTGGACTGGTCGAAGCACGGGATGTTATTGATCCGTCTGTTGTTAACCATCTTCTTCATTCTCCGAAAAAAGGCGGCAATACTCACATATATACACATGCGCAATATAATAAAACAGGAAACCCAGTGGTGCCAATCGGAGTAACAAGGTACGTAAACAGTGATATACTGATATATTCGATTTAAATGATCCCGGGTTACCGCACCAGAAATAAGAAATACAATCTGTGTAATATTTGTATATTTAAATGTGATATTCATTGCTTCTGTAGATGTATGTGTGTGTGTGTGCGCGCGAGAGCGTGGCGCGGTGAGATTGACAGATGTATGGGTGTGTGTGTGTGTGTGTGTGCGAGTACCGCCCGGTGTGCCGAGCGTGAGGTGCGCGATGGGGGGGAAGCCTGGGGAAGATATGGGCCGTGCCGATCTGAGAAGCGGTCTCTTTTTCCACGGGACTTCTTCTAGACAATACTTGCTTTAGTAAATGGTTTACTATTGTACTTATCATTGTAATAAACGGTGAATAGTTGTAAAGCGACTGAGTTTAATTATTACACATCCTGACAATGTTACGCCAAATACAAGCAAAGATCAATCACAGATTTATCACATTAAATAAATTTGAACAAAAAAAAAAAATTTTTCAAGATTTTAAATAATTTAATAAAATCGATTGTTTCATCATTTAGACTTTGAGATCTAGAAATTAATCCTGGGTTTCACAAATACGGTAAATTGAGCTAGACTCTCATATTAGATTCCCTATTCATGACTAGCCAAAGTGTGGGTCAATAGTGCATATTTTTGCAGAAATATTTATAAAAGTATATAATTGACTAGTCGACTATTTCAGAAATGCCAGATTATTAAGTGGTAATAAAAAAATTTGGTTATGCCGGCTCGTCTCTCCATGCATATGCGGTACTAGGCGGAGACTAGCACGTGCTGTCGCAGCTGACTTGGGGGAGACTTAGTTAGCCAAAATTTTGGACGTACACGCAATTTTGTAAATTAAAACGGCGCCTTTGAAGATGTTTGAAATAAAAAAAACAGACACAAATAATTAGATAAAAAATTATTATATAAAATAAAGTTAAATTTTTGGTGTCCTTTTTACCATATACTTCTTAACGTTTATATATAAAAACACAAAAAAATATCGCAAAATCTAAATAAAATGCCATCCCAATAGCGCAGTTTTGTTTATAATAATTACCAACAAATTAATAAAAACATTGAACAATGGAACAGTTATATTTTTTTTCTGCGACTTTTTTGGTTTACGTCTGATAAATGCAACTTAATTATGCGTGAAATGAAAAAAATAAGAATGACGATTTGTAATATCGTAGACACTTTAGCTTAAAATAATTATAAATATGAATTAAATATATTAATTATAAAGATACACATATAAAATCAATTTTATCGAAAAATATTGTTGTTGCGCTACCGGGATTCGAACCTGCACCTCCCCCGGTTAGGGAAGAGATCCAGGTTCGAATCCGGTAGCGCAACAACAATATTTTTCGATAAAATTGATTTTATATGTGTATCTTTATAATTAATATATTTAATTCATATTTAATATATCACAGACCTATGTTCTGAATAATTACAACTTCACATTAAGAATGTGTTCTCCTAAAAAATAAAATAATTATTTTTAATTTATAATTTTATTTAATAAAAATACTGCAGAATTCATGAAGAGTATTTCTGTTAATAATTTGAATGGTAGACGTCTAACTCTCAGGTCAGCCTTTACTTCAGCCTCAGTAAGGGTTGTACGCCCAACCGTTGCCAGAAGTCTAAATTTAATGAACGGGCATTTGCCGTGGCAGGCCCAAAAGCGTAGAACTCTTTGCCCTCTGTCATAAGAAACAGTGCATCAGAGACTTTATTTAAGAAGATACTAAAAACGCACCTTTTTAAAAAGTCATTTCCATAAGTGAAAATAACAATTTTTAATCTTAAAAACAAAAATAATTGTAGAACTATAAACAGTTTACGTGTAAAGCGCATTTGAGATGAAAGTTTTTATGAAAATGGCGCTATATAAATTATCCATTATTATTATTATTATTATTATTATACCAAATTAAAACAATAAGCAACTTCATTGAAGTTGCTGTCAATTGTAGGCAAAAATATTTTTCTGAAGAAAAATAGTCAATTTATTATATCAAGTACTTACCATATATAAAATTATTTTCACTATTTAACTATTTAAAAAAAATATTTTTTGTTAGCTCTAAGGTCTTTTAAAATCCATTGCCGACCCCGCATAACCATTCTCCAGCCTTCTCTTTTTAGAGCTGTGGTCTGATTTTGTACACTCCTCACTAGTGGCTGTATTTTCATCTGAAAAAAATACACTATTTCAGAAGGTTGTTTTTGTGAAAGTATACCCGTGTGAGTTAATTCCGCTCTAGAAAAATATTTTTATTTTTCTTTTAGGGAAATTCTTCTGGAGGTCTAAAAATATTTTTCATATTAAATAATACCACTTTTAAAGTGTATTGAAACGCGTACATTTAAGTCCGCTATAAATAGTCCCTTGCGGCATTTTGTAACACGTCTATTCAAGAAAAAACGTGTATTCAGAATACCGTGTGACACAAACACGTACGTTTTGGGCAGATTTTGTGAAAAATTGTGCGAAATACATAATATGGAGCTTTATTTGTCATAAATTCTTTAGCTAGATTGTTAACATGGGAACTATTTGCACGTGGATCTATTTATTTGATACAATATATATATTTTTTATAGTTATGCACAGCTTTTTTTATTATATGTAATGAATGGCTTTGCTCGCTATATCCCATATTATTTCTGTTGACGTTTTTTTATAGAACTTACTAAGGCTCCTAAAACTATCTCTTTGAATAATATGTCCTACCCGTTTTAGTATTTTGAACTTCAATATTGCCGAGATATTTGGTTGTTGGAATGTTGTTAATTAATTATTATGACAGTTTTATGTCACTGTTTTTTTCACCATTTATTTTACTTTTCTCCTTGACCAAACAATCACATGTATATATATATATATATGACAATATAATTAATGAATGTTCAGTTAATGCAGGGACTAATGAAAAAGAAGCGCCATATTAAAGAGCCACTTGTAGAAAATAAAATAGTCCAATGATATGTGTTTTGATATCAAAATATTACATTATTATTTTATTGGGATGATTCATAAATAAGTATTGTTTTATTATTTAAATAAATGTAAAATCAATTTTAATAAATATGTGTAGCGCCTAATTCGAAAATACCCTAAAACGACTACATGTGTTTTAGAGTTATGGATGAAAACGTTAATTCAAATTATCCGAAATCCGTTTAAGGGGATTTTGGAATTAGGCACTATATATATTCATCGCAATTAAATACTATTTATTCACATTTAGATGAATATTTATTTTATTTCTTGATCGGAAAATATTTAGGATTTTTTTCTATTTCCTCTGCCCTAAATCTTTGCCCAACGTCATAATGAACAGTGCTTCATAGACTTTATTTCAAATTATACTAAAATCATACCTTTTCAAAATAGCATATATATAAGTTCAAATAACATTTTTCAATGTTAAATACAAATATTGTGTAGGACTAAACAGTTTATGTGTGAAGTGCCTTCGAGGGGAATTTTTTTCGAAAATGGCATTATTTATGGAATGTGTGATAAAACTAAAAGATTCAAGATTACGTAGCGTGTTTGGATTCTTAAACACTACGCTCTTTTTAAGATGCCATTCTAAATCGCCCTTTATGTTGGTTAAAACTTTTATGTAACGATGATTACAAAACAAGTACTGCTTCATAACTAATAAATAGCTAACCTACTGTACGGTAATTATGTACAAACCATAAAGATAATCGATCGATTTTAATAATAAACCCATTATTCATAATGACAATTATTAAAGAATCTAAATAGAATCAATAACTGAACATATATTAGAAATTCTGAAAAGCTTGATAGATATATGTGACATATATGTTTTTGGTTAGTAAATTTTACATTCTGAAGAAGGAAATTACGTTTTAAATTACTCATTAAGCGATTTTAATAAACAAAGTTAAATAATTTATAAAAAATCAACATAATAAATCGCAAAGTAAAATTTGCAAATATTAAAAAAAAATTACTTTAAAACATAAATGCAGAAGTAATTTTCCAACAACCCTGTTTACATTTGAGATCAACAGCGGAGCAAGACGAACGTCAACTTGACAGCCACGATACGAGCGTGTAAAACCCGAAACGTTTATTAAATGCAATTCAATCACCTGACTTGAAGATAATTCTACGGGAGAATGGAGCGAGGAGTCGGATGAGAGTGTTATACGAGGGATCTAGGAAAGGGTTGCGGAGGAAGAGATGTCGTTCAATCAGGCGATGGCTTCCATTACTTGCTACCCCCTCCTCATTCACGACTAACCTGAACCCAGCGTTACAGGGATGATTAAATATCATCATGGATTCAGTGAATTCCATCTACAATACCGGAACCAGCGTTCTGTGTCTCTTAACACACAGCACCTACACAATTAACTTCATTAAATTAGGTATCTTAATATTGTTTAATTAATAAGAAGTTCATTTAAATGAAGCAATGTATCGCCATAACAAATAAAACATTTTAAATATTATTAATAGATAGTGCGACGTGATTAATTTAGTATTTTGAATAAACAAACCTTTTTACTAGATACTGAGTTATATTTTTAGAACATTTGCCCTCTTACACGCTCCACTCTTCACCTGAATAAGTAGTCACCTTTTAATTTAGTTACACCTGTTGATGAGAGGTAATTCACCTTTATAAACTATAGTCGTGACCAAAATATAACTTGTGTGTTTAAAATATAACAAAATTAAATTTATTAAAATTTTTTATGTGTATGTACAATAATATAAATACAGACTACCAAATATATAGACATGAACTAACGCAAATTCACTGTTTCAATATTTGTATTTTTGTATCACACACGTGATAATTTTGGTAACACTTACGCAATCAAATAGCTCCGCGACTATTTTTTAAATATATGACTCGATTGGAACGAAAATTTAAACGCTGACAGTATAATATGAATTAATGTAAAAAATACGTCTTGTTTACAGGAAGATTTAATTTTAGAATAGTAAATACTATTACTGTTACATAAATGTATCATGAACGGATGAATGGATTTATGTTTCCACAAGTAATGTTTGTAGAATGCCAGTCGTCTCGCAACTAATGTTCCAAACCCCTCTCCTATATGTACACTTTATTTCATGTCTATTCATTTACTGGTCTGTGTATATAAAGTAGTTAACAAATTAAATTAAAAATAATTATAATATAATATAGGGATGTACAGTTTCTCACATCAGCAGGTGTTACAAAATTATAGAGTGACAATCTACCCTATGGTGTTAGGTGCGCGCGCACTGAGAACCACGCTAGTGAAGACTCTTCCATCTGAGTCAGGTGCCTGACCTATCCAAGATGCCAGATTTTATTAAATTTGATGATTTAATCGCGCAGTAGCGATGACGTCAAATATTATCTTCTCAATAATTTTCTCGGAGATCGATTATACCTGCTCTATATAAAATTATACGAAAGACAAATGTTTCTTTCAAAAAAACTGCTCTGAACTGAAACTGAAAAAAGTAGACTGCTTCCCAGATAACATAATTTATAGTAATACTTTACTAACTACTTTAATTAGGTACTTAATATATTTATGTCTGTATTTTTATATATTATATATTGCACAATATATAAATGTAAACTAATTTATTCACTTTTAAAACATTGATTAATAATATGGGAATAATTTAACCAAAAATTAGCATTTTAATAAATATAACGAAACGCACGAACTATCGTTTGATCTCCCTTTTGCCGTCGATGGGATGAAATGGTTATATTCCATTACCATATTCAATTTCATTCGAAAAAGGTCAATAAAATAATACATTATTTCAAATAAAATAATATTTTGACGTTTTCAATATTATGGAGCACTTAGTAATAGATATCATGTTACGTTGTACGAAAACCCATATCACAAGAAAATTATACATATTATATTAGGTTATGAGGGTAGTTTTTGTGTTTTCTGAGACAGCAATAGCAATTTAAGACATTTATATATTATATATTTTTATTTACCCTTTTATTCCTTATTTTACTTAAATGTTTTATTTTATCGTCAACTTTTTTCCATTGTTCTTATTTAATTCCACGAAAAGCATTATATAATCGCGCTTGTTTCTTATAAATTATGTTTATAATAATCAGCTGGCACGTACTATAAAAATAGACAAATAGTGATTTAATTACACACATAACAGCTTATATAAAAAACCTTTGAAAAAATAGTGATATCATAAAAAAAATGTTCGCATTTTGAAAATTCGCAGCAAATAATATAAACGGTAATTTTTCTGAATACGCCAACCAAGGTACAGCGGCGATCCGTGAAGTTTCCCGTTTGCCCACCCAAACAGACAAAGTTGGCACAGAACTAGAAATTGAATATTGCCAGGCATTTACAAGTTAATCAGGGTTATCCATCTAAAACAAACGGATCAGGGATGTGTGTGTGTGTGTGTGTGATGGTCGGGTTGAAATTCACATGTTACCGACATCGCATTTCACGCGCGATTAAACAGGTCCCGTGGTTGGGCCGGGGAGCGTAGGGCAGGGGGGGAGTGGAGGAAGAGCTGGGAGCGAGCGAGTCAGCTGTTTGACATCACCCGAGGAAATTTTCCGAGGGACAACTAATAGTGTGCGGAAGAAGGGCCAGGAAATTAAATGAAGCCAACGCTCTGCTTCACAAGAGACGTGGGACCGGGGTAGTCATCTTCAGCCTTCCCCACATCGTCTTCCTGCGAACCAGGTGTGAGTGAGGATCTCACGAATGGGGATACGTAACTTACATCGCATGCGAATAATGAGTTGGATCATCAGATAGTGGAATTATTTTTAGGAGTACGTGGGAGTGATATTACTATTTTAATACAAATTAAATTAATCAACTAGAGAGATGTACAGAAAAAATGTATTTATCGAAAAAATATTTAGTTGCTTCTGGGATACGATGGTCAAACTCAAATATCATCCCGGGAACTGGATATTGGGTATTGGCAGAAAGGAAACTGAGCTAAGATTCATGAAAATGATCACTTAAACAGAATATCATTTAATAATTATACAAAATACTTTGTTTAAACTATTATATATTAATTATTTTACATGTTTCGATACCTATGGTATCATCTTCAGGAAAAAATGTATACTGAAATTAAAAAATATAAGCATAGATAAAAACAAAACAATAAAATGGTGAATAAGTAAGAACTAATATGAAAACAAATTTAAAAGGTGACTATTTGGAAAGAAGATTTTGTTATTTATAATATTAAGCTTGCTATTAACAGTTTTTCTTATTTATAAAATTTCAAATTAATTATAACCTAGTATTTGTATGTATAATTTCTAAACTCTTATTAATATCAAAGGTGATTGGAAGATTCTGAATAGTTATTTATATTAATATTTTGTTTTGTATTGTCTTTCAAACATGGGATAGCGAGAAAATTTTAGTTATGTTATTAGAATTATTTTATAACCCTGTTTACTTCATTTTAAATATATTTGGTTTAGATTGAGAATGATTTTTTTCATATTAGTATTGATAGATATATTGGATGAACCTGTCTCCTTCAACATAGACTTCGGTCTAGTTAAGGAGACAGTGAACATTTATTACATTATGAATCATGAATGGGATAGGTATGTTTGAATGTCAGTTTTATTTATACATATATAATATTATTTATAATGTATAATTTGTATGTGTAGTAAGTTAAAATAAATATATAAAAAAATTGAACCTGGACCTCTTCCTATCCGGGAAACATGTTTTCCATAAAATAGATTTATTAATTTAATTCTGGAGTCTCCTGGCGTGATTTACTCAAAGATATTTTTAAATTTATATATTATATTTTTAATAATAATAAAATATTAATAATAAATATATCAATTATATAAAATATACAAGTTAATAAATTTATCGTAATCGTAACCGGTTAGTGTAGTGAAATGTACACTTTATCTAGTCTATTGTTAATAATTCAAAGAAAACATGTGTTTGGTTTAATTTTTGTTATACTTTTATAATTATTTTTATACATCTAATAATAAATTAAATAAATAAAAATTAATACATAATCTTTACGCATCTTTTTACAATCATTATCAGTCAATTAAATTCATATAAAGATTGAAAATAACAGCACCTGTAAAAATAATGATAACACGGAAATACAGCCTTCATTCTAGATGTAACTGGATTAAGGTACAGATGATGGAGGATGATCAGTAGACTAGACCACAACAGCGATATCGAAGGATAAATGATGAATGTAAAGATTTCTGGCGGGTAGATAGAAAAATATGAAATATCAAAGCCTTTGAAGCTTTGCTTTGTAATTTAATATACATATTATAAGGGTAGTCAAACGTTCAGCGTGATAAATCATTCGGCACCCCGACCGTTGCAGATCTACTCCGGGAACTTTATGGAACACCTACTATTCCTATTGCGGGATTGGCTACGGTCTCTACAATGCCAATTGTGTTTCATGTCACCGCGGGCGGAATTAGCGGACAGAACCTCGCCGCGGTTAGTAGGGACTATCAATTATTCACACGACGCACCGCCTCGTGTAGGCATTATGGCCGAGTGTTTCAATTCTTAATTAAACATTGTTTTATAAGTAACTCGGCAAAGATTAATTTATTTACTTGTTCTATTAAGTAACTCACTATTATGTGCAAAATGAATTCAAAAATTAAATTACATTATTCATGGGTAATAGCCGTTCGAACGTATAGCACGTGCCTACCATAAACCAACACTTTTATTAAATTTTTTTATATATAGATATGTGTGATTTTATATAAATAATATCAAAAATCTTGCACATATCTGCTTATTTCAATTTTGAATTTATTCAATTCATGTTGATTTGCATAAATTCTGCTAGTATTTTACAAGTTCGAGGGTTTTAAAAATAAACACCATATATATGTTAAGTATGTATATTTTTATTCAATATTTTTCTCAAATTTATTCTTCATTAGCCAAAAATAAAATACTGCTATATTAGTTTATGTAAGTTAGTTTTTTAATGCAAATGACCGTCGAATATTAAGGGAATTGATATCGTTTACCTTGGAATCAATGCACTCCTGTACTTCTGTGCGATAGTTTTAAATATATTGTTTATTTTTTTCCACTAAATTTGTCTTTACATAAATTTATTGATAACTGTTATTTTACATATTTTTAACTCATTTTTTTTGGCATTTTTAAGGTCTTAACCACAAAAAGTGTATAATAACTCGAATTGTATTAAATATTTCTACATTATACCTTAATGTCACAGTAGAACTATGTATCAGGATTAATAATGATCTGCTGATAATCTATATATGAAAAAATATATAAAATAAAGCTTTCTTTTTATGGTGTCTATTCACAATTACCAGAATTTATTTGAAGTCTCCAATAGCTTGGATGATTATCTAGAGGATATTATTAAAGTCTTTATAATATAATAACATACCATTAGTCTCTTCAAAATAGTCTAAATAGATTCAATGGTAAACCTAATCTCATATTGTCGGTTTGTGGGCAATCCATATAAAATGTATAAATATTATATAATAAAAGTAAAAATAATTCGTTGTAAGAGAAGATTTAGAAAAATAAATATTTATTTACAGCCATATTATTTATTATAATATGATATAATTACAATAGCGAAACAGATAGAGAGAATATATATAAATGCTCTTCTGATATCATACCGTAATGATATATATCTTAAAAAATTCTCAGAAGAATGTCAAATATGCTGGAGAAAATGGTATCAAAATCGTATCAGACGTTCTCACATTTTATGTAATAGATATACAGACGTTGCCTTTTATATTATACAGTTGTCCTAAAATCTTTTTTATTTTGCTTCATTCGCTGCAACAACGCAATGAGCCGTAGAGGGGTGGAGAGTATGTCGATCGCCAGCCGCGTCCTTGGGAATTCAGTCGCAATGGAGCGTATTCTTACCAGTTGTTCATATATCCCGATGAGGTGACATAAACTGGCCTCCATGTAGCCCCGACTTGACACCAATGGACAGTAACAATCCTCCCTCTCGGAACCAATTAAAAAAAAATATTCGAAAAGAAATGGTAGCGATCACGGAGCATATGTGCCGAGCAGTTCTCAGAAATTTTGCCTCCCGTTTAGAAGAGTGTCATCGAAATAACGGATCACATTTAGAAAACATAATTTTTAAGATAATCAATAATAATATGCAAAATAATCATTTTCTCATTAAGCCCTACTATTATTTTATTACACAATTTTTATTATGAAAAATACTTTTGGGACACTTTGTATATGCAGAGATATGAGTTTTAATAATTTATGTATGTCGTACATATACGACTGCAAATATGAATTTAAACCTGAATAATGTATGTATGTTCTCTGTTAGATATACGTTTATAGGCGTGTCAAAAGTGAGACGACAAGATGTATGTGGGACTGTATAAAAATGCGTGTGCGGAAAATTCAATAAGAAGTGTAAAAATATTTTTATCGGTACATGACGGAGTAAATATATCTACAGGGTGTCTTGAAAGTCTGGGACGTGATTTCAATGAATCGTGAATCTAAAATATCAACACGTGGGTGAATAACAAAACTATGGAAAAATATGGAAAGACCGCGTTATATCTATAAACAGATAAAGTCACGTTTTGCAGTCCCTGGTGTATTCAAAAAGATCTCTACGGTGTGGATTCTAATAACACGTGTCCACAGATGAAGTTTTCATCTCGAGATAATTTCTAAAGCGGGGATTATGCACCCGTGAGATTCTTTGGAGACATCTCTCGACTTTGGCGCTTCACTATTCACACACCGTGTCTCAGAAATTCGAGCACCGCCACTTGTTTCGAGCCTCAGCTCAGTTGTTTAGCAGTTAAAACAGAAATGTGTTTGTAATTTAATGCCTTCTATTTGTCTAACTTTTCAAAATAAATAATTGTAGTTATCTGTAATATATTTAGCCGCGACACTGTATTGTTCTTCATACTGTCTGTGCTACGGTAATAATCTTACAGATTCCCTATAGGTGCGATAAGATATCGGTTGTAGAATAAGAGTCCAACGTCGAGAAAGTTAACAATTAATTACTACTTTTACAACTGCACAATAATATAATATACACTAGTGATGGTAATATCGTTTTTTGATTGTGATTGTGTTCGATTAACGTAATTCTTCGAGCAATGACTGGTACACTAGAAAGTAAGGCTCCGACAGTTAAATCTTAGTTACCGATCATATTTAAATCTCAGTTACCAATCAGTGACACAATCACAGCCACGTAATGGTTTACCATCACTAATATACACAATCTGATATTTTATCTGGAGAACCGAAGAGTATTGAAAGAGAGCGCAATAGTGCGTTCAGAACCTTTTAACGCCTCTCGGCTCCCCCCAACGGTCAGCCTTCACACATCTGTCACCAAGCGTCAAATATCTCATAATATATATGGTTCCAGGTGACGTTTGTGCGCGCGTGTAGAGTTTTGCTAACAAATCAAACATCGTGCAATTCGGTCGGTACACGTGTATAGGGTAACTGAGGTTTATCTCAACTAAATCTCTATAAGGAAATGAAGGCGGATTGACGCATTTGAGATGGACTGTTGGTATCACATACCGTGGATATTGAGACACACATGTCTGGTATATTAAGATAGTAAGAGTAACAGGAAATTATACAGTACGAGTGTTATTGACACCCGCAATAGAGGACATCCGCGAACAATCTGTTGTTGCCTGGTAAATCAGAAATTGGAAGATGGTTCTGTTAGATATGTGAGTACGTACGCTTACTTTGATACAAATTACTTTACTTCAAACCAAAATATTTTTTTAACTTATCAAAAAATTTGGTGTTTATCTATCATAAAAACAATCCAGAGGGACGGACGATTTATGAAATGTATTTCACATAGCCACACTGAAACTCGCAATGTTAAAATAAAGATATCATTTTTTGTTCATTAATAAATGATTAAAGTTTCAAATATACTCGGTCAAACATTAATATTTCATAAACTTGTATTTGGCGTAGCTTATCTATTTTATGAAGCGCTCACGCTAATGTATGTAAAAAATATAAATTATTTGTAACTTTGTTTTTTATCACTTTTATAAGTTAAATTGACTTTTATTTAAAATACCCTTTCCTTCATCAGGATGTCAAATAAAGTAACTAAAACCTTATGTCAATTTGTTCTAATGTTTTTAAATTCAATTTAAAAAATAATAAATCTAACTTAAAACGTTATGATAATGAAAGATGTGGAAATTGACTCAATGATCCAAAATTATTAAAACATATTTTAAGAAAAATTTTTAGGTTAGGATTTTGGATCATTAAGTCAATTTCCACATCTTCCATCACCATGACAATTTACGTTAGGTACCTAGTTGATTTGGAATTAAATTTAAAAACATTAGAATTTAATGTATCAATTTGAAAAATATACACACTGATGAAAATCAATTTATAGAAAAAATATTTTTTTGCTACCGGGATTCGCACCGGGAACTTTTCCTATCTGGGGAAATGCGCTAACCATTACACCATGTCAGCCTAGTAAATTGACGACAAATTTTCGAACTTATATGTTGCAGCTATTTCAAATTGATACATCATTTTTTTACAAGCTATCACCTTTAATTGATAAATTGATTTTATCTATATGTATATCTTTCTAATTGATACATTTAATTTATATTAAAATACCACAGAACTGAAAAACTGAAAAAAATACACATTTACAACAATAATGTGATTTTTAAAATATATTTGAAATTCTTTCATTTCTTGTTGTTTTTACTTTTCCGTTATTTTTGATGTATGATTTTTTTATCTATAATAAAATAAAAAAACTCGTTTTGTTATTTGTAATATTTAATAGTTTGTTAAAAATAAACTATACATTAAAAACCTGTAGATATATTTTATATATATATTGTATAAATTTATGAAGTTTTACTGTAATTAAAATTATATTAATATTTTTATGGAGAAAACATTACATTGCAGTTTTACGGATCATAGTTCTGTGGTATTTTTAATACAAATGAAATGAATCAACTTGAAAGACATACAGAAAAAAATCTATTTATCGAAAAAATATTTATTTGCTACCTGGATTCGAACTGGTTATATTGTTTAAACCAAGGATATTTGAGATTCACCGCAATATAAATGATCATGTATATAAAGATAATGGTAAGAAAGATATATGACACAAGTATTGACGGCACCAGAAATAGAGGACGTCCGCGGAAGTCTCGGCACGACCAGGTAAACCAGATACTGGAATACGGTCCTGTTAGAAGCCTCAATAATCGATGAGCTTATATGAATGTGAATGAGGCGAGAATTACGCGTCGGGACAGAAGAGTGTGGCGCTCTATCCGGCGTGATGGTAAATTGTTGCAAAATAAAACGCTGTCGGTTAAATTATAATTCATGTACACAGTCTGTTTATGTAAACGCCTTCGATCGCTGGTTCCCAGGTTTCCCATTGATAATGAGTACAAATATCATACATGAACTGCACTAACCTGTTAACTGTTGTTTCGGCTGGCTGAAGCGCGCACTAATAGTTTTAGAACTGCTCGAAACACCGCAGGTAATGAGAATCACGCCTACGTTACCGTCTTCTCAGATTCCGACAAGAGGCGGCAATACTCACGCACACACATGCACATTATTATCAACCAGAAAATCCAGTTGTGATAACCGAAGTAATAAGGCGCGTAAGTACTGTAAGTTAGTTAGTTGTACATATAATAACAAACTTCTCACCAGAGTTCAAACTAACTTTTTTTGAAAAATATCTCGACTTTTTCGATAGCCAACCTGATCATCCATCTTATTTCAAAATGGCGGTTATATATTCAAAAAGTGTAAAATTGTAAATATGCTTTCATTTTACTAACAGAGAAATACCTGATTTTCGTGACCAAAGCCGGATAAGATGTTTTTTGACCCACACGGCACGGGCGAAGTGCCATACCCTCACTCCAATATTAATAAAATCTATTCAAATTCCCAGAGCAGTCTTTCTTTTCTAGTCTCATCTGTAATATTTATTTGAGTGTAAATGTTTTCTTCAATATTTCTCGCGCTCATTGAATCGGCCGCCCCCGGACACGCGGCTACCATGCATAATGTATGAAGTGCCCCCCGTACGTGGCGCGCCCCTGGCCAGGGTGGGCCAAGGAGGCTCGGCGCACGTGACCGTGATGAATGGAGCCGCAGTGACTCGACGATTGGGAGACGATTGATTCTGGGAACAAAATATGCGGCAAACATTAATATATATATATATATATATATATTTATATTTATACACTGATAGCTTCGGCTTGGCGATTCGGGGCATGAGCGCAGCCCCATCGCAGGGGGATGGGGTTGCGATGTCTGCCGGGGTGCGATTACAGACAAATTTCTTTGAATGCCATTAGCCCCCCGATAGGAAATGATATTTACGTGCAAAATGGTTCTTTAGATGAAGAGAAATGATATTATAGATTTTTATGACATTTCGTAATATATAATTATTCTGTTTCGCCATAACACACCTTCAAGGTTGTCATGCTGCCTTCTACGCGTGCGTGCTCAGAGTCGACCCGAATGCGTCAAGTGCGCGGTCGAGTCATTTGCCTTCCGGCAATTACAATGTAAACATGTCCGCTCCGCTAGCAGTTTGTATCAAGAAGAAACAACGAGCAGTGATCTGATTTCTCTGTTCGGAGGGTGTGAAAAGGGCTGAAATTCATCATAGACTTTTATCACTAAAAGTGTATTTTTGTGGATCGAGAATTTTACGAGAGTGGCCGGACGAGTGTGACGCACGAAAAGGTAACAAGACGCCCAACATAATCCACTACGGACGACAAGATTCAGCAAGCTTGAGAGATGCTTCTAGCGAATAGGCGAGTTACCATCGGTGAGGTAGCGTCTTCTTTGAACATCGCTCATGGTTCTGCCCATCAAATTATTCACGACGAACTTTGCTTTCGTAAAGTTTGTGTAAATAAATTGTAAAACGAAATATGTAGATAATTTTGGATTGGCCCTCGTATTTAGGTGAACAAAGTCGTAGTTTAAATAATAAAGGCTTAGTTTGAAAATAGTAAAAATATTGATGTGATATGTATTCTGTCTACGTCAATGCCGTGTATGTCAAAAAAATGTCAACTTGATTGTACCAACTTCTATACTATCACTCATACTAAAGATCTCCTGTATTTACCATATTACGAATACTAATAACAAAACAAGTATATACAGTAATAATAAGACAAGATAACTTATAACAAGGCTAGTAGAGACAGTAATAATAAGACAAGATAACTTATAACAAGGCTAGTAGAGACAGTAATAATAAGACAAGATAACAAATAACAAGACTAGTAGAGACAGAATAAAAAGAGAAGAGAACTAATAACAACTATCAAATGAAGGAAAGCTGCATACTTCGGGCACATTTTTCACAGTTAGAACAGTTAGATCACAAGTTAGAAGGCGATAGAGACTTAAGTAGAATGAGTTTATCTTGGCTGCGTAACCTCAGAATGTGGCTCAACGTCCAAAATACTAATAAATAATGTCCATATTATACACGTTGCACGAGATAAAATAGTATTCTGTTACTTGGTCGCCAACCCTCGATAGAAAACGAAAACGTTGAAGCCAACTTGCTTAAAACGTTCAATTTACACCAGTCACAATTTGTGAGCCCGTCGAGTGCTCATGTTTGTTTCAGTGTGTATGAATAAATTGGATACATTCGTGGTTCGTTCATTCCGCTAGTTTAATCTGATTCAAAATTTATGTTATGTATGTTTTGCTTGCGCAGAACGTGTGAACCAGCTCGTAGCTCTTCTTGGAGCAGTACAGAGAACATTTGAGTTCAAACGTCTAGTTGGAAGCTGGCGCATCTCTTCGCCGAGGCTATCGAGTGAGTCAAGCGTAAACCGCGTGCTAAGAGCTCTCTATTTTTTAGTGTGTATCTTGAAACGTTAAATAAAATGTAACAGTCAGCTAAATAATATGACAGAATGCATAATTTATGGATGATGACAGAGAGGAAACCTGAGATAGAAATACGTTGAAAAAATAACAAAAATCTAATCAGTTAAAACTAGGTTATGAGATTTATATTTTAATTGAATTTTTCATTATCTCCATTATTACTAGCGTAAAATAGACGCCATTGAAATGATTTTTTTTATTAAATAATATAAATGCGTACACGAAATACATGTCACATCAATATTCTTACTATTTTCAAACTAAGCTAGACGCTTGTACTATGAAAATAGGACTAACTTCTGGTTGTCTGGAATGAGGCGCGAACTCCCGATTTCTAGATCACTAGGCCAACGTCTTAACCACTAGATAACAAGCTATTCATAGCTAGAAAGTAGATTGATTGAGGTATCAATCCTCAAGAATATAATTGAGGTACAAATCCTCAAGAATATGATAGAGGTACAAATCCTCAAGAATATGATTGAGGTACAAATCCTCAAGAATATGATTGAGGTATTAATCTTCAAGAATATGATTGAGGTATCAATCCTCAAGAATATGATTGAGGTACAAATCCTCAAGAATATGATTGAGGTATCAATCTTCAAGAATATGATTGAGGTATCAATCCTCAAGAATATGATTGAGGTACAAATCCTCAAGAATATGATTGAGGTATTAATCTTCAAGAATATGATTGAGGTATCAATCCTCAAGAATATGATAGAGGTACAAATCTTCAAGAATATGATTGAGGTATCAATCTTCAAGAATATGATTGAGGTATGAATCCTCAAGAATATGATTGAGGTACAAATCCTCAAGAATATGATTGAGGTATTAATCTTCAAGAATATGATTGAGGTATTAATCCTGCAACAAATACAACCGCCTTATCTACAGCAGTGAACAAAAGATTCTTCTAATTCTTCGACCACATTATGTGTCAACGTGACAAAAGGAAATAAATTATCCTGGATATACTTTGGGCCGAAGAAGCCTGGAAGGGTGCCACAACACTAAATAGATACGTTGCATCTGACTGGAGAAACACTGGAGTCAGCTGTGGGGTACATTACGAGCCAAGTCTCAAGACATAAGATAGGCAACAATTCGTACATTTAATAGAATAAAAACAACATTTTAATAGGTACCTACTCAAAATTGATTTGATGTTGGAGAATCATTGTTTACTTTGTTTGTGGTTAACAATAATACATTTCTAATATAATATTATTTGAAGCAGTAACATTGTGGTTAGACCAATATCTTTGTACTTAACAACTGCTTGATGTCGATCTTGAGCGGTTCGTTGTTTGAAACGACAACTTCTTTGATGTGGAAGAATGAACTGATTATACATTTTTAATTCCTCCATTGTAGCAATTTACAGTTTTCAATTACAATTATTATTTCAATACTAGGATTGTTTCATCTCTTCACGTCTCACTTCTCATTTTATTTCGTAGCGCTTTCAATGTTCAAAAAGCAGTTTTTTCATTTCAATTAAAAGAAATATAATTTATACATTAAATACTCATTAAATGTATTAATTAGAGAGATACACATATACAATAAATTTTATCGAAAAATAATAAGATATATATAAAAAAATAGAAAGATGTAGATGTGTAGAAAAATAGATGTATTAATTTGAAAAAGTGTAACATATAAGTTCGAAAATTTGTCGTCAAAAATAATGTCGCTGTAGCATAGTTGGATAAAGCACCTTCCCAGGTTTGGAAAGAGATCCAGGTTCGAATCCCGGTGGTGCAACAACAATATTTTTCGATAAAATTGTTTTTATATGTATGTCTTTCTAATTAATACATTTAGTTAGTATTTAAAATATCACAGACCTATGTTCTGAATAATTACAACTTCACTGTAAGAATATGTTTTCATAATAATTTATATATTGACTTTGTACCAACATATATTTTTGAGTTAATATCACTACTAGTTTCAAGAAGATCGGTCCTCTCCACCTACAGGTGTAAATTGAACTAAATTAAATACGGTTGGCTATGGGGCGCTGGGATACGTAAGGGTGGGAGTGGATTTATTGTTTCTTGGAAACATCAATAATAGCAGTGAAGTATTTGAAAACGTAATATTATTCATTAATGTTTTTTTCCAAATTAATTTTTTTCTGGTAAGTAAGCGGAAGCAACTGCCAAATCGATCAATGATATGAACATTTTCGTTTTTCAGAAAATAACATTTTCAGTATTCGCAAGAAACAGCATTTTTAGTATTCACAGACTAGTGTTTATAGAGCAGTATTAACAGAATAGTGTAAATTATTTAGATGAATATTTTAATTTTCACAACTAAACTTTGTACTTTTTTTTTTAAATAAAAGACAGCCGGAGAGGGGTGAACCTATCCTTTTCCGGGACCGGTTTAGAAGCTAGGGCTACCTTTTCGGTCCTGCTCGTCTAAGCTAATAAAAATACGCGACTTTAATTCAATTACATTTTTACAATTACAAAACGAAAAAGGAAAAGAAATTTAGATTTAAAATTTAAACCCTCCAGCATCCCTTAAGTGCTGTCTTTATTCATAAAAAATCATTAAGGTGCAGTAGTTCAAGGCAGACACTCGGGGATTCATTCACCAAAAACACTCCCAAAAGAGGGATAGTAGACTAGACACAAAATAGATTGAGTCACCCTTCACGGACAGACTAATAGAGTTGCAAAACACGAGGAATGGAGAGTGAGAGGTTGGCGCGTAGATGGAGTCCCACCCATGCAGGCTGGCCTAACTACCCACCCAGGGAGCTCCAACGCGTCACCCATACTCGAATAAATTCCTTATATTGAACAAGATTCGTCCCATTACTAATTAGGTCTGCATTCCTGGGCGGGCGGTGTCCAAGTTCTGTCAAACCACCAATCATACGTTCACGTGAATCTCTAAGTATCTCACAAGTCCACAAAATATTGTCAGGCGTCTGTTCTATTCTCGCACATGTACACCATGGGGCATCCACAAGTCTAAACTCAAACAGTTTACTCCGAAATTATCCATGCTCCGTAATCATCTGCCATTCAAAAATCAAAATTTAATCAAAATTCAAAAGGTTTCATCATGCCTTTTAACTTTGTACTACACACACGTTGGGTTATTGTCACTACTATAGTTTGATACTGGCGATGAGAAAGATTGCGCCTATCGAAACTATAGTGATAACCCAACGTGTGTGTGTGATACAAAGTTAAGTTGTAAAAATTAAAATAATTATGTTACACCACAAAGTAACCGCCATGAGAATTAATGATATTTGGATAAATTTTATTTTTATTTGATCTGTACTGAAATAATGAACTTACTATCGACACTTATCGTATTACCGGCCACACCTGAGTGGCCCGAAGTTATCTCTGGGAATGCAGGATCCAATTCAGGGCTGGCCAGTTTTTTTAAACTTTTATTTAGCCAAGACACAATCCACTATAATTATCGACACCTCAAATATTATTTATTGCCAGACCGCATTTTGCTTGTTTTATTCTGTTGTCAGTTAAAGTGTATTTTTTTAAATTAGTTTTTTACTAGAAACGTATTTTAAATATGAATTAAATATATTAATTATAAAGATATACATATAAAATCAATTTTATCGAAAAATATTGTTGTTGCGCCACCGGGATTCGAACCTGGATCTCTTTCCTAACCGGAGAAGGTGCTTTATCCAACTAAGCTACAGCGACAATATTTTTAGCACCTTCCCCGGTTAGGAAAGAGATCCAGGTTCGAATCCCGGTGGCGCAACAACAATATTTTTCGATAAAATTGATTTTATATGTATATCTTTATAATTAATATATTTAATTCATATTTAAAATATCACAGACCTATGTTCTGAATAATTACAACTTCACAATAAGAATGTGTTCTCATAAAGAAAGGTATTTTGTTTAATAACAGATGTTTTTTTTATTATTATTATTTGGTATGTATTTCCGTGTATTTCATGGAAAAAAGTTAGTCAATTTAACAAGATTGATAAAATTATTTTGTCTATATTAATATTACATTTAACGTGTTAATCTACGGTGACATATACCTAGGTATTTTTAATTTCACACACATATTTCAGATTGATAACCTTGCATTATACGCTTACAGATTCAGCCACAGATTTGTGGTACTCGTTAATTTTTATTGCCTTAAGTGTAGGTTTTGAATATGGTTGAATAAATTTCTACGCTTTGAGCGTCGTGAATAGGCTTTTGTTTTAAAATTGCGAATTTATGATTTGAAGTGATTCACCTCGCTGGAGTCTTGAATGGTCGGGATACAAAGGAGTTACGCCGTGGAGTGGTTTTGCAGGGTAGAGATACAAGAGATGGCCGAGTTCAGAGGACCTCTCAGGTCCTCGTGGACGGTTTTTGAAATGGTTAATTTATGCAAAAATTTCTGCGATCATCCTTGAAAAATAAATGCCGATCTTGCGTATTTTAGAGAATTTTCTTTGCGTTCTTTCATTTAGGAGTTTGATTAAACGAAATAATTTAGAGTTCGTGTGCATTAATTGCATTTTGCTCAGAAAACGTGCACAGTGCAGAATGAATACGAACCATTTAAGCAATGTCTATTACATTTTTTATGAAGAGCGGATTGAACCAGCAGATTGTCTCCTTTGAGGGTAAATTATATTTATGGATATTCATTAATTGAATCGACTAAATGTACATTTCATCTTTTATCGATGAAATAAAAATAACTGTCGTAGATTTTTCAAAAAGGGATAATTTTTCAAAATGAGTTTATCATATATTTCGCTTTACGTTGTTTTAAATTAATACATGCAAATTGTAACAATTGTGAAAAATTTTGATGAGTCATATTCAGTGTATTTTTCTTTTCTTTTTTTATTAATATTAAATATATATATCCACTGATTATTGAAATTGTATTAATGTTAAAATATATATATATTTTAACATTTGTTTCTTCTCTATGATAGTAAGACTCGTGTATAGAGAAGGAGTATATTCGAGTTAATTTATGTTTCAGTTAGTCTGTGTACATATTTTTTTAACTTCAGTTACAAATTTATGATAGTCCGTAATTTTTCTAATTGTGATGGGGAGATTGTTAAAAAATTTGATACCTTGATAAATATATTGATTTTGAGTTGCGGTATATTTTAGTTTTGGGATATCAATTTGATCTCTATATATTGTAGATCGGAATTCGCTTCTAAAATTTAATTGATTTTTAATTTTGAAAATTTGAATTATTGAATTTTTTTGTTACGATTTTTAACGGTATTTCGCTCAAGTCATTTCAACCTTAAATTTTGTATTTCCTTATAAGCTACACGCAACATTTATATATCAAAATAAATAAAAAATCTAGTAGACTAAATACATTTAGAAACATTGTGTTGTGTAATATAAAAATATTTTTTAATCAATTCAAACGCAAATCTTTAAATATCTCGAAACGAAAAAATCATTAATTGGACCACTTTCATAATAATGGGTTCAAGTATAATACTGGAGTAGCTGTCGCGCAGAACAAGCGTTTACCACAGATTAGTTCAAGAATGGGAACAAATTCTCTTTCGGTTGTGTAACTTACGTGACGCGTTTTCGTCTCCATACGTGAGTTTTAGCATTGTAAAAATTTATATAGATGTGCGCTAAGAAGAACGAATGGGCACTGAATGTTTTTGAAACTGAAATTTTGATGAATTGAGAAACACACCTTTAAACCAATTTTAGCAAATGAATGTTGGCGGATGCACTTTAATATGTTTAATGGGCTAAACGCCTCAAAATTTAAACTTCAGTGGTGTTGAATTATGTAGAGAAAATGAACAAACTGAATATACTAGTCACTGCTGAATACCAGACCAACAGGATACAAGAGATTGGGAAGGCCTATATTAAGATGAACCAAATTTATCATTAAATAAATATCTGTCTCGAAAATCTTAAACTAAAAATAAATGGCGCAAAAGTGAGATCACTGGAGAGAAGTAGGATGGCTTGAACGTTATTTAAATTACGTAAATATTATTATTGGCAACCGATTAATCGCAATTCTTCGAGCAATCATTGGTACACTCACAGACCAGTAAATTAATAGACATGAAATAAAGTATACATAAAAGAAAGGGTGTTGACGCAAGTCACCCACTTCTTATCCATTTTGTTCATCTTATATACAAACCAATAATCTATACCTATCCCGCTCTGGCCGACTCACTACTTGCGATTTCGCCACCGGGGGACAGATTGCGCTCAGACTGCGAACTATCAAGATTTTGTGCCTTTTTTCTGCCGTCCTACATCCGCGCCGTGCGTAACGCTGGGACCGCGAAGATGAAGTGTATTCAATAGTTCCGGAAGTGCGGTGATCTCTCGGTTCGGCACAACAAACGTGCTCGTCAACCAAAGGTGAAGACGACGCTCAACCTAGGATTTTAAAGCAAGGTAGGCCAGATCCATCTGCCCTTATGTTCCTTCAGACTTCCAATTCGGGTTGCATCTATTAATATTATTCTCGATACAGTCCAAAGGATCTTATCCCACTATAGAGGTTTGAAACATTAGTCGCGAGACGAGGAGCATTCTACACACATTATTTGTGTAAACATAAATCTGATCATTTATGACACATTTATGCAACAGTAAAAGTATTTACTCTTCGAAAATGAAATCTTTGTGTAAACAAGACGTATTTTTTACATTAATACATATTATATTGTCAGCGTTTAAGTTTTAGTTCCAATCGAGTCATATATTTAAAAACAGTCTCGGAGCTATTTGATTGCATAAGTGTTACCACCAGTGTGAATGACACCAAAATGCAAATATTGAAACAAAGAATTCGCGTTAGTTCTAGTCTACATATTTGGTAGTCTGTTGGTACACTAGAAATTAAACCTAATCTCAGTTAACCGATCATTGTGACACAAAGATAATATTGCTAATTTTAAAAATAACATTAAATAATGGTTTACCATAACTAGAGGACAGCTTTATAAAAAGCAATATTGATTATGATGATAACGAAAATATAATGTAAGGGCTAGAAACTAATTGTGATTGCGAGTGGTGTTCAGTTGTAAAGTGTGATTTAAAATACTAACGGTGTTGGTCTAGTAATCTACTTGTCGGGGGGTTGAACCTTGTTCCAGAAAACCGGCAAGCATAGCACATGCGTTTAGCTTAGTTTGAAAATAGTAAGAACATTGAAGTGACATGTAAAAAAAAAATACTGTTATCAACCATCGTCCCAATCGAATACCAATCTATCTGCTATAATTATGTATAATACAAATGCAGTAGGCAAGGCACCGAACTACATTTTTCTTACTTTGCTGCAATGTTTTATCCTTATTTTTATAACAATATAACATACTGTAGTATGAACCTAAAAATAAATTATTATCACGGTTTATCTCACCACTAGTAAATACCCTGTAGACGATTAATTTAAACAAGCAATAGAATTCACATTGTTGTTGAGATATCAAGCTTCTTAATAAATCAATTTGTATACGATGCGCCGCTGTATTATAAGTAATACAGTGGCGCGTGGTACCTTGGAACACGATGCGAAAAATAAATCTATCTGAAGAGCTTCGGCAAACAATGGCCATGAGCACAAAATAAATAAGGATTTGTAAGAGACAACCTCCTTGTCCATAGTCTGTGGGTCCTTTTCTTTACCTCGGTTCATTTTCCCATATGTTATTAACTCCATTAGTCACATTCATCCGAAGGGCACACGTTGATCTATAGTCGGCCAATCCAACACACGGCGTCGCGTATTTCATTGAATATTTCTGTACATTTTTTACATATTTTTCGTAATTGTACTATGCCGGCCACCAGTGGCGGTCCTGGGTGCTAGGCCGCCGGTGTGAAAAACTTTTCGCCGCCCTCTTAATTCGTTAAAATTGCGTAGCTGGCAACATAAATATAAATTTAGGTGAAAAAACTTTAAGGCCTGTTTCTTTTGAAAATCCACAGATGGTGGTCCGAGCCGGGCTGTTTTTATAAAACATTTTGCAATCAATGTGGCGATTTGACGCTCCCTAGATTGTTATACTGTTTCAATTAGCACCAATCACCGTGTGAGATTCTAATTTTCAGTAATTTTCAATTGAAAACTATGCCAGATGTCATGTTTCATAGTAGTAGAGGAGACAACAAGAAACACGAGTATAGCATAGATTGCCATATATAGAGACATGAACTAACGGAAATTTCTTGTTTCGATATTTTTATTTTGGTGGCACTCACGTGTACGTCACTTTGGTACTACTTACCCAATCAAATAGCTCTGCGACTTTTTTTAAATATATGACTCGATTGGAACGAAAATTTAAACGCTGACAATATAATATTCATTAATGTACAAATACGTCTTGTTTACACAAAGATTTAATTTAATGTGTCATAAACTATCGGATTTATGTTTTCACAAATAATATGTGTAGACTACCCCTCGTCCCGCAACTAATGTTCCCTACCCCTCTCCTGTATGAACACTTTATTTCATGTCTAATTATTAACTGGTCTGTGGAGTATAGTTATACATACATAATATATATATTCACCTCACGGGTGAACCAAATGGAAACATTAATATTAAAAACTTTGAAGCTCAATACCTCAGTAAACGTTAAATGTTACCTTGTTGTTGCAAGGATATTATATAATTTTAAGTACAAACTATTTTAGCTTTTTTTAATCACTTTATGAGTTCAATTTAGTACTGCTTTCAGATAATACTATTTCCTTCATCAAGATGTCAAATAAACAAACTAAAAACCATATGTAAAATTGTTCTAATGTTTCTAAATTTTATTTTTAAA